>JAHQIW010005681.1:0-92359 GCA_019055375.1 Parelaphostrongylus tenuis
ACAAAGCCTGTAATCTAAGGCTGGAGGGAAGCTCGACAGGAGAGCTGGATGAAAGTCAAAGGTAGATATCCGGGGGAGGAAAAAGTAGAGCAAACATAGCGCAGCTGGGTTTTCAAAAAATACATCCAGAATTGTATTGTTTTTTGTTTGTTGTTCGGGACTTGTGTTTTGTGATTTTATAAAAATTTTGTGGAATCACTCTGAAAAATAACACCATTTTTCGGGCCTTGTTTTTCTGAACGTGTTGTTTGCGTTGCTGGGGGATTTGTAACGCCCCCACACCCCCGTCTTATCGGGTCAATGTTCGCTTGTGTGTCTGTTTCTTCCTTTTATATTAAGGCCTCCCAGGGGAACCGGTCCCCCCCGTCCCCCGGTATGTTATGTCACTTAACGTATAAGGAGAGGGGGGGGGAGGTAAAACAAGAAACTAGTGAATGACCCCGTGGACCAAAAAAAAGGTGAATATATGGGCCGGAGTATTCAAAATTGGAAGGGTACATGGGGCAGGTGTGTCCATTATAGAAAAACAACTGTAAAATTGTTTTGCGTTTTTTTTACAAACTAATATCTCAAGACCACGCGAATTACACAAATAAACAAAAAAAAATACGGTGGCTCATTATCACTTTACGATAGGACATCTATATAACGGGTTTGTTCGAAATACGACTCAAACCAATAGCGCGTGAAACCTGGTCTAAGATTTAGCCCCCCCATACTCTTAAAGCTTTAAAAATCTTGTGGGGGGCTAAATAAGGACCAACGCTAGCAAAATTTGGGGAAACCCAGTTTCATGGGGAAAAACAAAACACAACCCTTCCAAAAAAACGGCAGTAAAAAATTTCAAAATTGACAATTACTCCGGATTCACACCAGCAACGCACATCTACATGGCGGTTTTTCTCTTCGCTTTTATATTCATCAAAATACATATGATTTTCACGACCGGCCCCGGCAGGGATACACTTCCCCTTTTTAATGTGCTAAAGACACAAACTACCCTGCGTAGTGACCAACAGGTGCGGAAGGCCTTGTGATGAGTGAAAAGAAAAATAAACAAACAAATAAAAAAAAAGTTGTCAGAGGAGTCTTTGTTGCTGTCCATAAAAAAAAAAAACTAAACTCCTCTAGCACCCCATCAAAAAAATAACCCCCCCACCAATAAAAAAACCCGCTCGTATGAAAGAGAACAAAAAGAGGGAAAAAAAAATTGTAGCGCCGTTACGGCCACACCTGGGTTATTTACTTATTATACTGCTAAAAGGCCTGTCTGTTTTACACACACCCCTGCCACTCTCCTGATCTATACAAGCATAGCACTTCTTAGCTTTAGTAGCGTAGCGGGCTGTTTTATTCAAATAGCAGTTCAGAGTAGACCTAATTAGGCATATCTGGAAGAGGTAAAATGGGGGGCAGTTTTTTCTCTTTGCACTGAAACAGAGGGTCGCAAAAAATAATCCAAAGATCGAAAAAGGCGGTCAACATCACCTGTCGACGGGGGACCTTATATGATACTACGCGCAACACATCGATCGGGGGCGAGGGGAAAGGCACCCACCCCTTCGGGTGGGCGGCACGAGGGCGGATCGATTACCGGCCGGGGTCTAGATGTGTTCGGGGGGGGCTACGATTCTGTCTGTGTTTTTTTTCCAAAAATTGGAAGGATTATATCCCCCCAATATTTATCCCTGCCGCTTTTTCTCGCAAAAAAGGAAAAAACTCTTCCATATAAAAGCAGGGTGGATTGGGGGGACACTTCAAGGTTTACTAACAATTATAACTGTCCTCGTTTGACAAAGTCGGTATTGGCGCTTTTTGGTACTTCCCCAGCAAATAAGGTATGTAAAACCGGCCCCACCGTTGGGAGAAAAAGGCAAATCCAACACTACTCGTGAAGGTGTGACAAACTTTTTCTTTGGATACAGTGTTTTAAAAAATAGCGTTGTATGGAAACACGGCCAGCCCATGTACGGTTTTAGAGCGAGGATTTGAGTTTTTCAAGATATACTAGAAGTCCTCATGAACAATGCTTGTCCAGCAAGTGAAGTAAAGTATTCTTATCGGTGTATCAGAATAAATAACCAATTTATTCAGACATTTGCCTTCCAACAAAAGTACATCAACTTCAAACACATAAGGTTTTTAAAAACAATCGATGAGAAAGATAATGTGTTCAAATAAATAAATAAATGGCACGCGTCTTATCAACTATATGAATTACTGAGCATATACAATTGACATTTGCCATGTGTTGAACACCTCATATATATCTCTCCTTCTCACTATCTATAAAGGGTAACTGTGGAGCGTGTGGCTCAGGGACACGAGGCAAGCAATAATCGCCAAATACGTACAAATTTTGGAGAAAACACAAAAGAAGAGTATTTAGGCCACAACAACAAGCCAAGAAATAAACAAACTTAAGCTACTTGCGGAAGTGATAAGACAGGTATTCGTACTAGTTTCAGATCGTTCTTAAAAATCCCAGCTCCCACTCCATTATACCAATATGGTCTTTTAGAAGCCTCAAAGACCTATCATCCAGCCCGCCAGAAAATAATGTAATTTTGACAACCTAGTAGTTATATAACATGGTTTGAGCACTGTAATCAGGTTACTATATGTCCGTTAAACGGATCACAGGACATGGTGTCCATTTCGTGCAGCCATTCTCTTGCAAACGGCTATAATACCTCTACTTATTAAGGGATTAGACAAGAGAATTCTCTAGAATCAATGCTTGTCGAATGACAAAAATAAAAACACAACTATGAGTGTCTAGAGACATTACCATTCAACCAATCTGAAGAATTGATTTCAGGCAGGATAGAATTCTTGCCTTTTCAAGTGAGGGATTGGTGAGGGGAAGTTACTAAAAGCAGATAGATAGCCATCGGAAGTCTTATGTCGCACGCTGGGATTTGCGATATCCATCAAGCAAATCTCGAGTTGTCGACAGATGCCATCTATAAAAAATATATATAAATTTTTTGTGTCTAACGTAATTGCCAGGAGGCAATAGAGTACGATATACTTGAATGAGCCGGACAATTTCGAACACGGTTTTGCTTTGTTCAGAAAATACTTGGAAAAGATCAGGTTGTATAAACCAACTGAGCCAACATCAACATTCAGTTCAGAAGAAAAAAATTATTCAAATCTATGTATCGATGCGTCAAGACAGGATGATTTTCGATGCGTATCTCTGGTGATCACGGTGAACAAGTGAGAAACGATCCCCTTTCGGTCTTGACAAAGAATTTCTGATAAGAATGTTCAGTAAGTCATTAGAAAACTTGAATTCCAGCGTACTGGGTTATCGTGCTCCTTCTTCTAAAGGATTTTTCAGCATTCCCAAGTGTTATTAAGCCTCGTAACAGTCAGAAAAGAAAAGTATCGTACACACACACGCGCCACGCGTACTATGTCAAACGGTTACTCACCAAAAGTCACAGAAGAAACAATTTTATGAACGTGCAGTGTGAAGTTTTGTAGTGTCAGAGTCAGTTTCATACTCTTTTATTTGAAGTTTCTTTAAAAGTGAGAGGTAGCAAATCGTTCAAATAAATAACAAGAGGAGATTGCAATTACACATGATGAGTTCGCCTGCCGCAGGGGTGATCGATAGGTGCGGAACGCTGTATCAAATCTCACGGCAACCAGGATATCCCAAAGCTTACACGCTACCGAGACAGTAAGCAGATGCCCGGCAATGTGGAAACCGATCATATTTCCCCGGTACTCTGCAAGTGAAACGGTTTTGCCCAACAAACAGGCACACACTTTTGAGAGTAGTGGAAGATAGCGTCGAATGATTACCAATACCTGAAAGAGGACTTTGTCCAGCAAGGATTTTGCCTCATGTAAAACACAAAAAGTTTTCCTTCGCTGGAGGCGTTATTAAAAGCTTCTACGCTAAATCGGCCACGGTACTGGCACAGTAGCATAGGAGATTTAGAGGATTTTGAATGATCACTAACCACTTTATGAAAGTTTTGCTCCAGTGGGAGGGACGTTTCCTTATCACCAATCGTCTGAGGAAAGGTGCCGTTTTTATTATTCGGCAGTCTATTTCGTAACCATACTTCCATAACCCAAGCCAGAAATAATGCGATAAAATATTTCTTACTGCATGTCGAAGTATTGTTGAAGGAGAATTTTTTGGGAGTCAACAAGCAACATCAGCAACACATATCTTCAGTAGTATTAAGTTTCTGGAAAACCCTTCAGCCTAGAGCGGAAACGTCGAACCCTTAGTTTACCTTTTAAGCGAAAGAGTGCATGGTTGACCGCTACACTACCGCACGGCTCCTATTTAAGCGACACTCTTCTGTGATGCTAGGTGTCAAAGCTAACAGCAAGCCATCTATAGATGGTTTTATACTACTAAACCACAAAGATCAAAGAAGCTGCTTTCTATCAGTGCCTTGCTCTGTATGTTGCTTTGTGGGGCGCTTGTAGCGCAGTGCGGCTAGAAGTAACCTGTCACACACGCGTTGTCGATGGTTCGATAATGCGCCCAAGGCCCACAAGCACTTTATACCTCGTTGTCTTGCGATTGAGATCAGAGGCGAAAATCTCTAGTTTTTAACTTTTCTTGTTAGCGAATGACGGCCACCTAGAATGTGGTGATTTTCAGGGTGCAAGAAATTTTTCACAAGAATGTGTGGTAACCATTCGAACAGCCAGTTAGACTTGATGATACCACCGTCCACCAGCCCGTCGCCAATTCCTCCTAAAACACTATTCCTCACTTATCACACGCCCGCCCTGACATTTCCAAAGCAAAAATCATGTCTCATAAAAACCGCGTCCTCTTTTTGCTTCCCTCTTATCCTCCCCGCTTCCTTATTTTGCTGAAAACAATCTGCTCTCCAGAGTCGCTGCACCCCCGTGCTAATACATGGGCTTGACGAAAATTCCGCACGAGGGTGTATAAATCCTCCACTGTCCTCGTTCAGTACCCCTTCTGACAATCAATCACACGAACGCCCACGGAATGTGTCAGCCATTTTTATCTTCGAGATTACGAGGAAGAGTGCTCGTTCAGTATTCTAGACATTCGTGAAGAAGATGAAAGCTCAAGCAAGGGAGGAGATGACTAATGTTGGAAGCAGTGGGACCACTTCGACGAAATGAAAACTGTACCATGGGTTAAATAAAGTGATAAAATTGAAAAGAAGTAATACTGAGCTACATCAGGGCAGATAACTATGCAAAATATTCTAACTATCACGACCTTCACATATTAATCATTTCAAAGTGTTTAGTGGAATCAATCTGGCAAAATCTATGGTTGCGTACATACCAGCTGACGCACAAGTTTGCACAACACTATACATCATTAGGTACATCCCTTAGCACGTCCAACCGTTGAAAGCGGCTAAATAAAAAAAAATTTGCTTGAATATTACAGTCATTGCACAAGGTATATAAGATTCCTCTAGGAACATAATACAGTCATCATGAATATTGGTTTGGGCAGATTTTTGCCCGATTTACGAAGCTTTCCAAGTATTTAGTTTCAATAAAAAAAAGTATCTATCTACTTCCTTCCTTGACTTTTTCTTCAGCAGATAACTGCAGAATGTTGCGTTGATAAACTCAATGCAAGTGGAACTCAATTTGCATCTCATCCGACGTTGTCCATCGCCTCTTTAGCCGGTTTCCACTAAACCACCTTGTCGTCATGTCGTTGGTTGTGACAGAAAGGTGGTGGCGATCGCAATTGCAACAGAACGAATCGATGTTGACAGTAAACAACGGACCAGATTCCTTAAAATTTTTTTGTATCATGTTAAAGTTAAATCGAATTCTCCCATCACTCCAATTTGATTCAATCGTTGCTACTTTCACAACTACTGAACCTATTCATTCTTATTTATGTGCTGCTGATTCCCACAACCACGCTCATGGCTACTATTAAAAATGCGCTTTATTTGCTCTACAAGCAATCCTGCATCGACCGATCATTTCAAAGAATTCTTGCATTCACCATCTCGGTTATTTTTTTGCTTCAAAAAAAACTACAGTATGGAGTATTTAGTTTGATTTAGTGAAATTTTTTATCACGGCGCTTCAATTTCGAATTATAATTTCAAGGTATGAACCATCTAATCAAGAGGAAACCCCATGAGAACAAAAACCTAAGTGAATAATCAGAAAGAAAACGAATGTGACATTGAGCACTTCTTGTAGCTGTAAAAAGTTTAAACTGCCGAAAAAACCGATTGTTGCCTGAACAGTTGCTAGCGCATTTTTTATCAGATATAAGACTCTTTTGAAATGACAAGTTTAATATATTCTGCATAAATCTCGTTTTTTCGCTTAAACCAATTTTCCATAGATTACAACATTCTGCTGGCCATAGCATTCTTCTCATATAACAGCTCTTTTCGTTTAAATCAGAATTCAAAGAATGTTAAGTGAAGTAGTGGGTCGATCACGGAAAAAAAAAAGAAAAGCTAATATCCAAACTGCACTCTGATCAGGAGATTTAGTTCTTGTAGATGCGGTGAAAGCTGCGTGTCTATCAGTTTGTCAGAACCGGTCGGTTCATTCTTATGTCAGTATGCTGGTTGTCGTTTATATAAAAGGTATGCCGAAGCACAGTCTTACTGTTCAGGAGATTGGTTTTCCTTTCAACTCACCTATTCCTTGATATACTAATCACTTTATTTCTAATTTATCATTGTATTGAAGTGAGTTTTGAGGTGGAAAGCAATGAGTGTACATGTTATGTGTTTGCCATATGTGTAGCAATGCATGTGTAACTGGTTGTTTGAATGTGATAAACCTATTGACCAGTCGTCGCCTCATGTACGTATATTTTTTTTACCTTGCTGTTGTTTTATACTCGACAATTTTCAAGAGATATTTGGAAGAATTTTTATGTCTGTCCCTCACATTTTCAGTTTCGATAATGTAGCTTCTTATTTGAATTTTTTAGCTGTCAATACCAACACGGCGATACAGTTGGAAGTACTGTAGCTATTTTGTATTCAGAGTGCACCGTATGTTAACAGGTTAACAGATATTTGTTAAATTGCTATATTAATCCCTGAAAATCATCAATCAATAGTGCATTAGCGACGGAAGCCGAACCTTTGCCTTCGTAGTCACTACGTTCTGACGACCTAATTAGTTTGGTGTGAGCCTAACAAGGCTTCAGGAGCTTGAGAATAGTTCTGAAGGGTCATAATTACCGTACCATATGTATAAAAAGGTAAGCATGATCGCAAAAGGAGAAATCCGCGAAATTTTTCACCCAGTTATATGAAGAAGTTAAAATTGTTTGGAACACAAATTGACTACACAGAATATTACTCAGCTACCGTGTTCACCATCTATTCAATTTTTACTGCGTTTATAAACCCAGGAAATCAATCTTAATGGGGAAATGGCAGAAGTGGTAGATGGCAGAAATATGTTCTGGCTAGTGGCGCACACACTGAATAGTGTTGCCAAGCAATTTAAATACTTCTTTTTGGTGAACAACGTGTTTATTGCTCTAGCATGAAAGCTTATGAGAAGACTTAGATATTGGAACACTTTGAGCAATCATGGAACATACCGCATGCGGACATACCGCAGCGACATACCGCATACGGACATACCGCATACGGACAACCGCATACGGACACACCGCATACGGACATACCGCATACGGACATACCGCATACGGACATACCGCATACGGACATACCGCATACGACATACCGCATACGGACATACCGCATACGGACATACCGCATGCGGACATACCGCATACGGACACACCGCATACGGACATACCGCACACGGACAATACCGCATGCGGACATACCGCATACCGACATACCGCATACGGACATCACCGCATACGGACATACCGCATACGGACATACCGCATACGGACATACCGCATGCGGACATACGCACGACATACCGCATACGACATACCGCATACGGACATACCGCATACGACATACCGCATACGGACATACCGCATACGGACATACCGCATACGGACATACCGCATACGGACATACCGCATACGGACATACCGCATACGGACATACGCATACGGACATACCGCATACGGACATACCGCATACGGACATACCGCATACGGACATACCGCATACCGACATACCGCATACGGACATACCGCATACGCATACGGACATACCGCATACGGACATACCGCATACGGACATACCGCATACGACATACCGCATACGGACATACCGCATACGGATACGCATACGGACATACCGCATACGGACATACCGCATACGGACATACCGCATACGGACATACCGCATACGGACATACCGCATACGGACATACCGCATACGGACATACCGCATACGGACATACCGCATACGGACATACCGCATACGGACATACCGCATACGGACATACCGCATACGGACATACCGCATACGGACATACCGCATACGGACATACCGCATACGGACATACCGCATACGGACATACCGCATACGGACATACCGCATACGGACATACCGCATACGGACATACCGCATACGGACATACCGCATACGGACATACCGCATACGACATACCGCATACGGACATACCGCATACGGACATACCGCATACGGACATACCGCATACGGACATACCGCATACGGACATACCGCATACGGACATACCGCATACGGACATACCGCATACGGACATACCGCATACGGACATACCGCATACGGACATACCGCATACGGACATACCGCATACGGACATACCGCATACGGACATACCGCATACGGACATACCGCATACGGACATACCGCATACGGACATACCGCATACGGACATACGCATACGGACATACCGCATACGGACATACCGCATACGGACATACCGCATACGGACATACCGCATACGGACATACCGCATACGGACATACCGCATACGGACATACCGCATACGGACATACCGCATACGGACATACCGCATACGGACATACCGCATACGGACATACCGCATACGGACATACCGCATACGGACATACCGCATACGGACATACCGCATACGGACATACCGCATACGGACATACCGCATACGGACATACCGCATACGGACATACCGCATACGGACATACCGCATACGGACATACCGCATACGGACATACCGCATACGGACATACCGCATACGGACATACCGCATACGGACATACCGCATACGGACATACCGCATACGGACATACCGCATACGGACATACCGCATACGGACATACCGCATACGGACATACCGCATACGGACATACCGCATACGGACATACCGCATACGGACATACCGCATACGGACATACCGCATACGGACATACCGCATACGGACATACCGCATACGGACATACCGCATACGGACATACCGCATACGGACATACCGCATACGGACATACCGCATACGGACATACCGCATACGGACATACCGCATACGGACATACCGCATACGGACATACCGCATACGGACATACCGCATACGGACATACCGCATACGACATACCGCATACGGACATACCGCATACGGACATACCGCATACGGACATACCGCATACGGACATACCGCATACGGACATACCGCATACGGACATACCGCATACGGACATACCGCATACGGACATACCGCATACGGACATACCGCATACGGACATACCGCATACGGACATACCGCATACGGACATACCGCATACGGACATACCGCATACGGACATACCGCATACGGACATACCGCATACGGACATACCGCATACGGACATACCGCATACCGACATACCGCATACGGACATACCGCATACGGACATACCGCATACGACATACCGCATACGGACATACCGCATACGGACATACCGCATACGGACATACCGCATACGGACATACCGCATACGGACATACCGCATACGGACATACCGCATACGGACATACCGCATACGGACATACCGCATACGGACATACCGCATACGGACATACCGCATACGGACATACCGCATACGGACATACCGCATACGGACATACCGCATACGCGACATACCGCATACGGACATACCGCATACGGACATACCGCATACGGACATACCGCATACGGACATACCGCATACGGACATACCGCATACGGACATACCGCATACGGACATACCGCATCGCATACGGACATACCGCATACGGACATACGCATACGGACATACCGCATACGGACATACCGCATACGGACATACCGCATACGGACATACCGCATACGGACATACCGCATACGGACATACCGCATACGGACATACCGCATACCGACATACCGCATACGGACATACCGCATACGGACATACCGCATACGGACATACCGCATACGGACATACCGCATACGGACATACCGCATACGGACATACCGCATACGGACATACCGCATACGGACATACCGCATACGGACATACCGCATACGGACATACCGCATACGGACATACCGCATACGACATACCGCATACGGACATACCGCATACGGACATACCGCATACGGACATACCGCATACGGACACCGCATACCGCATACCGACATACCGCATACGGACATACCGCATACGGACATACCGCATACGGACATACCGCATACGGACATACCGCATCCGCATACGGACATACCGCATACGGACATACCGCATACGGACATACCGCATACGGACATACCGCATACGGACATACCGCATACGGACATGCCGCATACGGACATACCGCATACGGACATACCGCATACGGACATACCGCATACGGACATACCGCATACGGACATACCGCATACGGACTACCGCATACGGACATACCGCATACGGACATACCGCATACGGACATACCGCATACGGACATACCGCATACGGACATACCGCATACGGACATACCGCATACCGACATACCGCATACGGACATACCGCATACGGACATACCGCATACGGACATACGCATACCGACATACCGCATACGGACATACCGCATACGGACATGCCGCATACGGACATACCGCATACGGACATACCGCATACGGACATACCGCATACGGACATACCGCATACGGACATACCGCATACGGACATACCGCATACGGACATACCGCATACGGACATACCGCATACGGACATACCGCAACGGACATACCGCATACGGACATACCGCATACGGACATACCGCATCGACATACCGCATACGGACATACCGCATACGGACATACCGCATACGGACATACCGCATACGGACATACCGCATACGGACATACCGCATACGGACATACCGCATACGGACATACCGCATACGGACATACCGCATACGGACATACCGCATACGGACATACCGCATACGGACATACCGCATACGGACATACCGCATACGGACATACCGCATACGGACATACCGCATACGGACATACCGCATACGGACATACCGCATACGGACATCACCGCATACGGACATACCGCATACGGACATACCGCATACCGGACATACCGCATACCGGACATACCGCAGACGGACATACACGCACGATACGATACGGCATACGCATACGGACATACCGCATACGGAATACCGCATGACCGACATACCGCATACGGACTACTGACAACGCATACGGACATACCGCATACGGACATGCCGCATACGGACATACCGCATACGACATACCGCATACGGACATACCGCATACGGACATACCGCATACGGACATACGCATACGGACATACCGCATACGGACATACCGCATACGACATACGCATACGGGACATACCGCACACGGACATACCGCCATCCCGCATACGGACATACCGCACGACATACCGCATGACGGACATACCGCATACGGACATACCGCATACGGACATACACGCATACGCTACGACATACCGCATACCGACATACCGCATACGGACATACCGCATACGGACATACCGCAATGACGGACATACCGCATACGGACATCATCGCATACGGACTACCGCATACGGACATACCGCATACGGACATACGCATACCGACATACCGCATACGACATACCGCATACGGACATACCGCATACGGACATGCCGCATACGCGACATCCGCATACGGACATACCTGCATACGGACATACCGCATACGAACATACACGCATACGGACATACCGGCATACCGACATACCGCATACGGACATACTGCATACGACGGACATACCGCCATACCGCATACGACATACCGCATACGGACATACCGCATACGGACATGGCCGCATACGGACATACCGCATACGAACATACCGCTACGGACATACGCATGCGGACATACCGCATACGAACATACCGCTATGAAAGAACGGACATACCGCATACGGGACATGCCGCATACGGACATGCCGCATCGACACATGTGACGAGTTCTGGCACACCAAAGACAAACCAACCTCTATACGAGTCAAACTCAAGCCTGTATGATATTGAAAATAATCATCTACTTTTCCACTTTACCACCTTTTTTATTTACTTTATTAACGATATACGGAATATCATACAGAAGAGTTTTAGGTTGTTAGGACATGTGAGAACGAGCAACTTCACTATTGTCAAACATGTCGTAATTTACTCTGAATGCTTGAATAAAGATACTCACGGATTTCATCAAAGTAGACTTATTTCGTATTAAAAATGAAATGTATAAATCAGACCATTATGAAGTGATCTTGTGTCATCACAAACTCTTTTTGTCGATAAGTTACGGTTGCTATGTGAATATGCAAATGGGAGAATTCAGTGATATCAATCAATTTACGTTTACGCGAGTGATACAGAAAAAATGCGAGTATGCCGACAAGAGGCAGATTTGTTACTTTAGTACTTTTGTATCTCGAAATTATAATTGAATTGAGTATGTTTAGTGAAGAAGTCTCAAAGGATTATGTAAACTTGCTTTAAGAAAAAGCTTATGTTTGTTGAATGTGATAAGATCAAAGATAAACTTCACAATTTGACATCGCGTTTTGCATTACAAGAATGTTCCAGATTCACTATGTAAGTTGTTGCTGCATAGCTTGATTTTTTGTGTTATTGCAGGCAACACCAAAGAGTGTGGTAGTTTCGTACAATAATATAAAATATTTAGAAGTCTGCTCAGCAAGGATTTACCTCTCCTCACAATAGCGTTATGTATACTTGCACTCCTGCAAGACGATATTCTATATCACCTATCGTCCGTTGTTCGTCGAGTGACTCGAGCCGGCACCAGAAACATCTGCATTTTTCGCTATCGCGTGCATTAGTAGACCAGTGCGTCTTCTTCGCTCTAGGGACTCGCTGGGAATCGTATCCTTCTTCTCGGCTTTTCGTGAAGAAAATCGGACCATTGAGTCGATGGCCCTCATACGGAGCGCTTGATGTAATAAAAGATAAGGTTTACAACTTGATTCATGTGGTTTTACATTATAAGAATGTTTCAAATACAATAGGTAAGTTAGTTATTGCACAGTTTGACCATTTTTTGTCATTGCAGACGAAAGCAGAGAATGTGGCAATCTAATGCAACAATATAAAATTTTTGAAGTTCCCCTCAACGAGGCTGTACCTCTCCTCATAGTGGCACTTTTTACATTTGCTTTCTGCGGGATAATATTCCTTTATCACCTGTCGGCCCGTTTATCGTCGACTAACTCCAGTGGGCAACAGCAATACTTTCATTCTTTCCTATCGTGCCAAGAGTAAGCCAATGGGTCCTTTCTCGCTCTAGGGATTCACTGAGCATCATATCTTTCTTCCGTGATGCTTATGAAGAAATAGTACCACTTGGGTAAGTTGTGTCTTCTTGTTGAGCGCTTGACATCCCGAGAAATCCAGTCGATAACGAGTCTAGTCTATCAATTGTCGTTGAAGTGCATTACTTGTTCGCGCCACCTTATTTTCGATAGCCTGGCGTGTAGAATGCATCCTTGACCTTCGATCGATTGACGTTGGTCACACTTTACCCTTATCCCATTTCATCATTGGGTGTCAAAACGCTGAAAACGGGATAATAGTTCCACAAGACAAACTGGACTCATCTAAGATGTTATTGATGGTTGTCTGATCAGAAAATGCACTTGTCGCGGATAATGTAAGCCTATATTATTTACTGTTATTGTACATCACACTTTGTCAGCTGAATCACTCCTTTGCTCCCGCTTATCCTCACTGCTTTCAACAATGCAGGAGCGTAAAATGGCACTTATATTCAAGATTACGAAATGAGCTACTGCCCTTTCAAATTATAACGCAAAGTGGCATCTGGTCCTTACGTTTTCTACACGTAGTAACGCAGGTTAGCTCCAAAAATGATTTCTGAACGCTCAAGCGGAACAATTTTGTTTGAACAAAAAGTATTCATTTATGATGTCAGTTGTGGTGCTCAAAAATCTTCTCAGGAAATGCTTAGAAATTATTGTAGTTTGGGTCTTGTAGACGATTCAACAGGGATTATGTTGTTTTCTTGCTGATGCGCTTGCTGCAAATACTTAGACGGTCAATTATTTAGAGGTACTCGAAATATCTAGTATTTTTACTGCAACTCACAGCGTTATGATGTTTCCTATTTACCTAGAAAGCCGAGGTGGTGAGCAAATACACGACCCTCAGGAGGGAATCAAACCTGCTTTTCATCCTATCCTGGGACGGGTAGTCTACCACCCTACACCACCGAGAAACATTTGGCGCCACCACTCATTCTTCAATATCTCTATGGTAGCTGTCAGTCACGAACCTTTAATAGGTTTGGTTGAGTATGCGATTTCGCTTTTGAACCCAGTTTGAACTGACGGCTATTATAATTACTAGTACTCCAAATTTCTAGTATTTTTAATGCATTTCTCAGTGTTAAGAGTTTCCTGCATATCTAAGAGATTTGAGTGGTGAGCAAAACCATTATTTAGAGGATAGACTGTTCTGGTAGTTGGTTTCTACCACTCTTATATATTTCCTAAGCTACCGAATGACAACAAGAGTCGAGAAAAAACATATCCGTGCCAACAAGAAACCAAGATGAAAGTTTGTTTGGCACTCGTATGCGGCAAAAGTGTAAGAAAATGAACGTTTTACAACTTAATGTCAAGTGAAATTTTCAAATAACACAGGAGTGCTGCGCACTCGTTTGCTCGTTCGGTTGGTATTCTTATCATATTATAAAATTTATTTCGAGTGCTTTATTAAGACCACGCTCAAAATACAATTAGACCTTTCACTGCTATTTGAGCCAACTTGTCATGTGTCTGGTAAGGGTTGTGCCGACTAACGAGTCTGTAGGGAAGAAGCAAGCGCATCGTGCTGTACGAGAGCCCTTACCAGACCACATGACAAGCTGGCTCAAATAATAATGGAAGGATCTATGGAAATTTGAGAGTGGTCTTGATAAAGCACTCGGAATAAAAATATAATGTGACGAAAAATAACAGCCAAAGAGAAATCGAGTGCGCAACACTCTGTGTTAGGTGAGAACTTCACCTGACATAGAGTGTAAAACGTTCGTCTTCGATGACTCTCTGTAAGGGAGTAGAGCTCCGAGAGAACTGGCTATAAAAATATCGAAGGACGACGCCTTTCTGCCCGACTGACGAGTCTATAAGGAAGAAACACGTGCATCGGGCTGTTACAAGAGCCCATAACAGACCATATGACAAGTTGTCAAATAATGATGAAAGGATCTATGAAATTTGAGCGTGGTCCTAATGAAGCACTCGAAATAAAGGTGTGATATGTAAGGAAATGCTTACTCCGACCGTAAGTGATCTTTGCATATATTAATTTGCAGTGTATCTCATGTACAATATATATATGTAAATTACACAGTTGTTATATATATATATATATATATATATATATATATATATATATATATATTGCTTTTCCACTCAGCGTATCCTAAGATGCAAAGAAATTGTGGCCACTGAGCGTGGCTATTTCAATCCCCTAATTCTAGAGATCGATTTATTTCAACTACAAAAAATGAGAAAGATGCAGTAGGCAGGAGCATCATGATGAACCACTATTATGTGCTGCATGACAGCTTTTGATATTCGAAGTGGTTCACTTGATCGGACATATCAGAGTGGAAAGAAAATTTCTATCGTTTTTGATAGGAATGTCGCTCTACGAATGAATACTAAGTTGATTTTCATCTCTTTGAAAGATCAACATATTGCGCATCTATTGCACATAATTTGTCTATACCTACTGCAGAAAGGAATTGTCCAGGAAACAAACCAAAAAATACCCAGAACATGTTCGTCGAAGGCCCGCTTTGTTTCCGGAAGACAACGGAAAAAACCACGCACAGTTAAAAGACCAGAAAAGTTCCGTGTGCGGCATGTTCGTTTGCGGTATGCGGTATGTCAGTATGCGGTATGACCGTATGCAGTATGTCCGCATGCGGTATGTTCAATGCGGTATGCGGAATGTCAATATGCGGCATGTCAATAGCGTATGTCCGGACATATCGCAAACGGGACATACGCATCGGACATACTGCATACAGGACATACCGCATGCGGTCATACCGCAGGCGGACATACCGCACACGAAATCCCGCACGCGGACATACCTGCCTACGGACATACCCCATAGGGACATACTGCATACGGACATACGGCATACGAACATACCACATACGGACATACTGGAAACGGACACACCGCATACGGACATGCTGCATAGGACATGCCGCATGCGGTCATACCTCACACGAACATACCGCCACACGGACATACCGCAAACGGACATACCGCACGGCGGACTACCGCATCCGACATACCGCCTACCGGACATACCCTAGACAACTGATCGGACATACAGCACACCGACATACCACATACGGGACATACAGCATACGGACACACGCATACGACATACCATACGACATTCGCACGGACATACCGCATACGGACATCCGCATACGGACATACCGCATACGGACATACCGCATACGGACATACCGCCATACGGACATACCGCATACGGACATACCGCATACGACATACCGCATGCGGACATACCGCATACGGACATACCGCATACGGACATACCGCATACGGACATACCGCATACGGACATACCGCATACGGACATACCGCATACGGACACACCGCATACGGACATACGCATACGGACATACCGCATACGGACATACCGCATACGGACATACCGCATACGGACATACCGCATACGGACATACCGCATACGGACATACCGCATACGACATACCGCATACGGACATACCGCATACGGACATACCGCATACGGACATACCGCATACGGACATACCGCACACGACATACCGCATACAGACATACCGCATACGGACATACGCATACGACATACCGCATCGGACATACCGCATACGGACATACCGCATACGGACATACCGCATACGGACACACCGCATACGGACATACCGCATACGGACATACCGCATACGGACATACCGCATACGGACATACCGCATACGGACATACCGCATACGGACATACCGCATACGACATACCGCATACGGACATACCGCATACGGACATACCGCATACGGACATACCGCATACGGACATACCGCATACGGACATACCGCATACGGACATACCGCTACGCACGCATACGGACATACCGCATACGGACATACCGCATACGGACATACCGCATACGACAACCGCATACGGACATACCGCATACGGACATACCGCATACGGACATACCGCATACGGACATACCGCATACGGACATACCGCATACGGACATACCGCATACGGACATACCGCATACGGACATACCGCATACGGACATACCGCATACGGACATACCGCATACGGACATACCGCATACGGACATACCGCATACGGACATACCGCATACGGACATACCGCATACGGACATACCGACATACCGCATACGGACATACCGCATACGGACATACCGCATACGGACATCCGCATACGGACATACCGATGCGGACATACCGCATACGGACATACCGCATACGGACATACCGCATACGGACATACCGCACACGGACATACCGCATACGACATACCGCATACGGACATACCGCATACGGACATACCGCATACGGACATACCGCATACGGACATACCGCATACGGACATACCGCATACGGACATACCGCATACGGACATACCGCATACGGACATACTGCATACGGACATACCGCATACGGACATACCGCATACGAACATACCGCATACGGACATACCGCATACGGACATACCGCATACGGACATACCGCATACGGACATACCGCATACGGACATACCGCATACGGACATACGCATACGGACATACCGCATACGGACATACCGCATACGACATACCGCATACGGACATACCGCATACGGACATACCGCATGCGGACATACCGCATACGGACACATCGCATACCGCATACGGACATACCGCATACGGACATACCGCATACGGACATACCGCATACGGACATACGCACGGACATACCGCATACGGACATACCGCATACGGACATACCGCATACGGACATACCGCATACGGACATACCGCACACGGACATACCGCATACGGACATACCGCATACGGACATACCGCATACGGACATACCGCATACGGACATACCGCATACGGACATACCGCATACGGACATACCGCATACGGACATACCGCATGCGGACATACCGCATACGGACATACCGCATACGGACATACCGCATACGGACATACCGCATACGGACATACCGCATACGGACATACCGCATACGGACATACCGCATACGGACATACCGCATACGGACATACCGCATACGGACATACCGCATACGGACATACCGCATACGGACATACCGCACACGGACATACCGCATACGGACATACCGCATGCGGACATACCGCATACGGACATACCGCATACGGACATACCGCACACGGACATACCGCATACGGACATACCGCACACGGATACCGCATACGGACATACCGCATACGGACATACCGCATACGGACATACCGCATACGGACATACCGCATACGGACATACCGCATGCGGACATACCGCATACGGACATACCGCATACGGACATACCGCATACGGACATACCGCCTACGGACATACCGCACACGGACATACCGCATACGGACACACCGCATACGGACATACCGCATACGGACACACCGCATACGCACATACCGCATACGGACATACTGCATACGGACATACCGCACACGGACATACCGCATGCGGACATACCGATGCAGACGTACCGCATACGGACATACCGCATACGGACATACCGCATACGGACATACCGCATACGGACATACCGCATACGGACATACCGCACACGGAATACCGCATGCGGAAATACCGATGCAGACATACTGCATACGGCACACCGCATACGGACATACCGATGCAGACATACCGCATACGGACATACCGCATACGGACACACCTCATACCGCATACGGACATACCGCACACGAACATACCGCATACGGACACACCGCATACGGACATACCGCATACGGACATACCCCATACGGACATCCGCATGCAGACATACCGCATACGGACACACCTCATACCGCATACGGACACACTGCATGTGGACATACCGTATGCGGACATACTGCATACGGACATACCGCATACGGACAAACCGCATACGAACATACCGCACACGAGAATACTGCATACGGACACACCGCATACGGACATACCGCATACGGACACACATACCGCATACGGACATACCGCATACGGACATACCGCATACGGACATACCGCATACGGACATACCGCATACGGACATACCGCATACGGACATCCGCATACGGACATACGCATACGGACATACCGCATACGGACAAACCGCATACGAACATACCGCACATGAGAATACCGCATACGGACACACCGCATGCGGACATACCGCAGACGGACACACCGCATACCGCATACGGACATACCGCATACGGACATACCCCATACGGACATACCGCATACGGACATACCGCACACGGACATACCGCATACGGACATACCGCACACGAGAATACCGCATACGGACATACCGCATACGGACACACCGCATACGGACATACTGCATACGGACATACCGCATACGGACATACCGCATACCGCATACGGACATACCGCATACGGACATACTGCATACGGACATACCGCATACGGACATACCGCATACGGACATACCGCACACGGACAAACCGCATACGGACATACCGCATACGGACATACTGCATACGGACACACCGCATGCGGACATACCACAGACGGACACACCGCATACGGACATACTGCATAAGGACATACCCCATACGGACATACCGCATACCGCATACGACACACCGCATACGGACATACCGCATACGGACACACCGCATACGGACATACTGCATAAGGACATACTGCATACGGACATACCCCATACGGACATACCGCATACGGACATACTGCATAAGGACATACTGCATACGGACATACCCCATACGGACATACCGCATGCGGACATACCGCAGACGGACACACCTCATACTGCATAAGGAACACCGCTCACGGACGTACCGCATACGGACGCACTGCATGCGGACATACCGTATGCGGACATACCGCAAACTGACCTACCGCATGCGGACATACCGCGCACGAGAATACCCCATACGGACACACCGCATACGGACACACCGCTACGGACATACTGCATACGGACATACCGCATACGGACATACCGCATACGGACATACCGCATACGGACACACCGCATACGGACATACTGCATACGGACATACCGCCCACGGACACACCTCATACCGCATACGGACATACCGCACACGAACATACCGCATACGGACACACCGCATAAGGACATACTGCATACGGACATACCCCATACGGACATACCGCATGCGGACATACCGCAGACGGACACACCTCATACTGCATAAGGACACACCGCACACGGACGTACCGCATACGGACACACTGCATGCGGACATACCGTATGCGGGCATACCGTATACGGACACACCGCATACGGACACAAGCGCAGACGGACACACCGCATACGGACATACCGCATACGGACATACCCCATACGGACATACCGCATACGGACATACCGCCCACGGACACACCTCATACCGCATACGGACATACCGCACACGAACATACCGCATACGGACACACCGCATAAGGACATACTGCATACGGACATACCGCATACGGACATACCGCATGCGGACATACCGCAGACGGACACACCTCATACTGCATAAGGACACACCGCACACGGACGTACCGCATACGGACACACTGCATGCGGACATACCGTATGCGGCATACCGTATACGGACACACCGCATACGGACATACCGCAGACGGACACACCGCATACCGCATACGGACATACTGCATACGGACATACCGCACACGGACATACCGCATACGGACATACCGCATACGGACTTACTGCGCACGAGAATACCGCATACGGACACACCGCATACCGCATACGGACATACGCATACGGACATACCGCACACGGACATACCGCATACGGACATACCGCATACGGACTTACTGCGCACGGACATACCGCACGCGGACATACTGCATACGGACGCACCGCATACGGACATACCTATGCAGACATACCGCATACCGCATACGGACATACCGCACGCGGACATACCGCATACGGACGCACCGCATACGGACATACTGCATACGGACATACCGCATACGGACATACCGTATGCGGACATACTGCATACGGACATACCGCACACGGACATACCGCATACGGACATCCGCATACGGACATACCTATGCAGACATACCGCATGCGGACATCCCGCATACGGACATACCGCACACGAGAATACCGCATACGGACTACCGCATACGGACATACCGCATACGGACATACCGATGCAGACATAACGCATGCGGACATACCGCAGACGGACATGCCGCATACGGACATACCGCATACGGACATACCGCATACAGACATACTGCGCACGAGAATACCGTATACGGACATACCGCATACGGACATCCTGCATACGGACATACCGCATGCAGACATGCCGCATGCGGACATACCGCATACGGACATACCGCACACGAGAATACCGCATACGGACATACCGCATACGGACATACCGCATACGGACATACCGATGCAGACATAACGCATGCGGACATACCGCAGACGGACATGCCGCATACCGCATACGGACACACCGCATACGGACATACTGTATACGGACATACCCCATACGGACATACCGTATGCGGACATACTGCATACGGACATACCGCACACGGACATACCGCATACGGACATCCTGCATACGGACATACCTATGCAGGCATACCGCATGCGGACATACCGCATACGGACATACCGCACACGAGAATACCGCATACGGACATACCGCATACGGACATACCGCATACGGACATACCGATGCAGACATGCCGCATGCGGACATACCGCAGACGGACACACCGCATACCGCATACGGACATACCGCACGCGGACATACTGCATACGGACGCACCGCATACGGACATACTGCATACGGGCATACCCCATACGGACATACCGTATGCGGACATCCCGCATACGGACATACCGCACACGAGAATACCGCATACGGACATACCGCATACGGACATACCGCATACGGACATACCGATGCAGACATACCGCATGCGGACATACCGCAGACGGACACACCGCATACCGCATACGGACATACCGCGCGCGGACATACTGCATACGGACGCACCGCATACGGACATACTGCATACGGCCATACCCCATACGGGCATACCGTATGCGGACATACTGCATACGGACATACCGATGCAGACATACCGCTAACGGACATACCGCAAACGGACATACCTATGCAGACATACCGCACACGAACATACCGCATGCGGACATATCGCAGACGGACACTCCCCATACCGCGAACGGACATACCGCACATTGACATCACATCGTTCGCTTCGAGTATTTTCTTGAGAACAGAGCTTTCAGTATAGCAATATCTCGGCTCACCTTTCTCTTTGTATTGTGTATAAACGCCGCGCGAGCAAATTGTGATATCCTACGGTAGCTTTTCACATAGTTGTTAAATAAAACGACTTGAAACTGGGTAAGTTCTGATGGTGCTAATAATTTAGGTAAGATAAGATCGTGACTATGGAACGTTGTAATGCAAGGTCTCAACTTGCAGAAGAGTAGATGGATTGTATTACTGTTACAAAAGAAATCTTTATTATCTTCCATCTAATGAGTTTTTGAGTACTATTGGGTAGATCTGTGCAAGCAGCATTCAATATTTGAAGCTCATCTTAGAGTGGGGGAAATGAAGAATGTGTCGATAATATTAACGACCCAATTTGCTTGGTTTTATATGCAGATAAAAGTCCGCATATTTTCTGGTGCAGTGCTATATCGCTTGATTCTGATGACTTTCTATCAGCAACAAGACCTTTGCTTTTGAGGTGAATAAGATGCATTAATGTCAGTTTGTTTATTAGCGATAAACGTCGGACAGAGATATATGCTCCTCATACTTTACACCGTCTCTGACCAGGTTGTCCTCTGCAAGAAATCAGAAACATCAAAGAAAAAAATTCCGCCATTTATTGAGAAAAATTTTGCTTGTGAATAATTTCAACGTAAGCCCTGACTTCCATAGAGCAACGATATCACATTTTATCATAGGTTTAATAATTCAAAAGCAGTTTGAAACCACTGAGGCAGAACGACCAGAAAGCTTTGCCCCTAAAGAGCCACTAATCTAAGCCGCTCAAACTCCCTTGAAATACAACATTTCAAAGATTCCTTTCCCTTTCCTCATACTCGCTCTTCCTATTCGTGTACGATTTGAAGGCGCATAAGTAGCATCCGAGATAAATTTTTGTGAGAGTTGCAGAGAATTAGACCTGCCTCAATCAGAAAAGAGGTACTGAGCATCTACGTTTTATACAACATGATAGATTTCCACCATTATAAGCTGCGTATTTGTAAAATGTTTTTTCCACGTTCAGTAGTACCACCAACGAGCAGCTATAGTATAGTTAGTGGCCATTTATCTGGCCGGATATTGAAACCGCTAACTCAATCGAACTGAGCATTTGGAGCTCTCATATCTGTCATTCAGAATCCCTTTATACCAGAGCTAGAGAATCAGTAAGTGATCACTTGGCCAAGTGATTGTAAACCTATTAGTCTAATTTTCCACCTAACTGCAAAATGCTTTCGTTGTTCTGCCATGCTGATTGAGACATCAATTCCTGAAAGGATTTTAGAACTATAAAGTCAGCTATCGATTGGTTCGTTTGTGAGAGTGGCTATGCCATGTCTGAAATGTAAATATGTTTTGCAAAATTAACAAATGGTTTTCAGAAGACCCTTGCCTACTCAATCTAACAGCTCTATTTTAGTCCGAAGCTTCCATGACCACCCCTGTCTAAGTGACTGGAAGACGCTTACTTCATGAACCTAAATCAAATTTCGTGCAGTCGTACTTCATAGATTCAGCGCTTATGTTATTACGATCCGTCGTCTAAAATTTTCTTGAAACTTCTAATGAACAACATAATTTCCCATTCCTTCGATGCTTTTTCTTAGTAACGATTTGTGTGAAGATGTAAACCAAAAAGTAAATATGGTTATTTGTACGGCTCTGTAGAATATTCCTGACTTTGTGACAGTGGTCCATACGGTGGAAATTAAATAAATTAAAGTTCATCTCGTATGTCTCGCTGATAAACGTGCTGACATTATCTCATCTGAATCATCAGTAGCAATTGCCTCGCTGTTGATAGAAGTCATCGAATCGGCCGAAATAGCACTAAAGCGATAATATGTTGACTTTCGCTTTCTCATATAAATCCTTATTAATGTCGGTCGCCAATCGTTATCTAACACCATCATTATTTTACATTGCTCTAATTGTCCGTGGAAATAATGAGCGTATATGCACGAATTTGTCCAGCATTGCAATCAAAATTCGTGGAATGAAATCCGCTCAAAGATTGCTCTTCTCTCGTGCAACGACATATACTATTCTTCTGATGATTTCAGATCTCAAATTCTACAAAAAGACAATTAATCTGCTTATTCAGAGTAAGCATTGGTAGTATCGGATGTCCCGAATAAAATCTTCATCTAGTTATCTAGAAGGCGTGAAGTCTGACTTATGTAGACTCGTCAATCTCTTGTCAGTTATCAACCCACTGCACATTTTTGACTCATTGCACTCTGCGAAACATGAAATAGAGCTGATAATCTGGTCCACATTTTGCAGCAAGTATTCAGTTGTTGTGAATCTATTCCTTGTTTCATAAGATTCAAGTTACCATTCTTTTCTATAGAAATTCATAACTATTCTCTATTACACTTATTAAAGTCTTGCAAATTCATTGAGATTAATAAATAGTCAACTAAAGAGATCAAAAATAGCACTATAACAAACCAAAAAACCAAAATGACTTTCAGTTGATGTAACTAGAAGCGAGGCATTTGCACAACAATTATGTCTCGCACATTTAGTATTCTACCGGCGCTCCGAACCATACCGCCTTAAGTAAATCACTAGTGTGTTGAAGTAACTTCTACATCAACTTTGCACTGTTAATACAGGTCGAACGATGTACTTTGTTACACGTATTTGATCGAAGAATCTGCACTGAAGTATTTGGATATATTAATTTATGGTGCAGTATTCATTTATGAATTCTATGGGCGGCTCGATTGATTACGTACTCAAACGTGATATCTAAACATTTCTATCCAAAATTCGCATTGCACTATGCTGCAAAAAGGAGTTCTACTTTGCGTTGTTATGGTGCTCGCTGTAGTAGCTGGAACTACCTCGATACATCACGTCTTTCAGTAGGAAGGACGTGATCTGTGCGATACCTGTGTAGGAGAAAAGGTGAGGTAACTTTATTATAGATATAACTTTGGTTCAGAAAAAAAGGATTTAGTACCATGGACCACATCCACACGATCACAAGACTCATTGAAGTTTCGCGAGAGTACAAACAACCACTCTGTCTCACTTTTATCGATCTGAAAAAAGCCTTTGATTCAGTGGAAACAGAAGCGGTTATAGAGGCTCTGGATAACCAGGGCGTCCCTACTCGGTACATAATGATCCTTCGTGAGCTTTATAAAGATTTCACGGACCAGAATATCTCCATTCTACAACAATATCACCATTGACGTAAGAAGAGGGGTTCGACAAGGCGATACAATATCGCCAAACTATTCACTGCCACCCTACAAAACGTCATGCGAACATTAGAATGGGACGAAATGGGAGTGAAAATTGACGGTCGACAATTAAACCATCTTCGCTTTGCTGACGATATCGTTCTCATAACACCAAACATCAGCCAAGCGGAACGAATGTTGACTGATTTCGATAACGCCTGTGGAAAGATCGGTCTTCAACTGAATCTAACGAAAACAATGTTCATGAGGAACGGATGGGTTTCTAATGCCCCATTCACGCTCAACGGAACGACAATTTCCGAATGCTCCAGTTACATCTATTAGGTCGTGAAATCAACATGATGAACGACCTAGCCCCAGAGTTGAGCAGGAGGAAACGAGCGGCTTGGGGAACGTTTAAGAGCATCGAAGATGTAGTGAAGAGGACAAAGAACATCCGACTCCGTGCCCACCTTTTCGACTCGACAATTATCCCTGCCCTAACGTATGCAGCAGAAACCTGGTCGCTACGTAAGCAGGATGAAAGATCACTTGCCGTTATCGAACGCGCAGTCGAAAGGTCGATGCTAGGAGTATCTCGTATTTCGCAAATGAGACAAAGGATCCGAACTTCCGACCTACGTCAACGATCGAAAATCGGAGACGCCGTTCTACACGCCAGGATATCGAAAATAAGGTGGGCCGGACACGTGATGCGCTTCAACGACAACCGATGGACGAGAGCCGTTACCGACTGGATTCCTCGGGACGTCAAGCGCTCTAAAGGAAGACCACTGACCCGTTGGTCCGATTTCTTCACGAAAGCGATGGAAGAAAGATATGATGCTCAGCGAATTCCTAGAGCAAGGAGGACCCACTGGGCTACTCTTGCACGCGATAGGGAAAATGGAAGAGTTGCTGGTACCCGCTCGAGTCACTCGACGATCAACGGGACGACAGGTGACAGGTGATACAGGTGAACTTTGGTTACCTGATCATTTCCATTGCGAAATTGCACACATGCGTGTTCACGCACATCCCCACCGCTAAGACATTCCGAAAACAACATTACCTATTTGATTTTCTTCTCATTTTTTAATTTTTTTGATCATAACTTTCCAGGAGCTTGGCAATGGAGAGTGCAACGGCGCGGAAGGCGAATGCTCACAATTTCGGGAATATTCTTACTGGTGACTGTTCTTGAAGTAAAGATTCATAGACGGACTGATGTTGAGCGGATAGACATTGACGTTAGATGAAGTCAACTGTCGAATCAGTCCAATCAAACGTGGAAAAGGCTCTTCTTTCTGATTGCACATTTGATTCTTGCGACATAACTTCCGACGATATTGAAACCGCCGCAAAAGATTGCGTCCTCAGCCATAAAAGCACCTCCATCCGTTGCTAAGACACTTAGCTGAAACTGGTAACAATATCTTTCGCATTTTTTCAAAGAAAGAAAGTGGTACTAACTTCAATCACTAAGAGATTTACACACGTCACTGAGTTAAGAAACGTGGCATTGCGGCATGCAATCATTACCTACCGCACAAAATACCAAACTGAGTTTACATTCTTGATTTTCCGAGCATGTTTCTTTTTTGAAATCAAAGAAAGATATATATTATGAGGGGAACTCGTAGGAGCTGATTATTTTACAACTAATGACAAAGAAAAGTAACAAGAATTGTAATGTAGACATCAGTACAAGATACACGTGCCCTCAAACGTCAGATTGACCAAAAAGCAATGCCGAGCTATAACTCTTTGATTTCTAAAGTGGCTAATTTCTGCTAGTAGCATTTTATCAAGTGGAGCCATAAAACGCTTTCTTTATTTCTGTGCTAAATTGATACTGCCTTAACGCCTCTCTAAGACAACGCATTTAAATTGTAGAATACCTCAACAAATAATTGAAATATATAAAATAAGTTAACGATATGGCATTAGTAATCAAATTATCGTGAATTATTCCTATGCTTTTGTGTCATGTTATATAATTTCTGCATTTTCGTGCTTCTCCTTTCGACAACTTTTTTATAGACCTTTCTGAGAGAACAATTTGATAAGAATATATCAAGCTTCGAGCCACTTATCTCTAAGAGCTATACAAGAGCCGACGTCCTATCGGGACTCATCAGTAGCACCACCCTCGGTTCAGCAGATGCCGTGGGGCTATACTCCTTTATGAAGGAATCGACGCCGACCAACAAGTCACTGCAAGTCAGATAATGGTTACTTACCATTGTAGTGACTGGCAGGTGAGCTTGTGGCTTTCAAAATATACCATACCTCTCCATTTGACCGCTTTTTTATAGATCTTGCTCAAAGAATATTCTGATGAGGATATATCATACCTGAGTCATTGAGATCTAAGTGGTATACAGGCACCTATTTCGTCCTACCGCGACTGAAGAGTTCTCCTACATAGCTCTTAGACTCTAATGGCTCAAAACTTTATGAATCATTGTCAAATTATCCGTTGAGCAACGACTATAAAAAAGCTGTTGAATGGAGAGGTATCATCTATTTAAAAGCCATAAGCTCTACTGGCGGTCACTACAACGCCAGGATTCCATCACCTGACTTGCAGTGACTTCTTGCTCGGCGTCGATTCCATCATAGAGCAGTATAGCCTCAAGGGATAAACTAAACCAAAGACGGTGTTACTGAAGAGTCGCGGTAGAACTAAACAGGCGCCTGCATAGCACTTAGACCTTAATGGGTCAAAACGTGATACATCCCTATTTGGCTTTCACTTTTCCATCATCTATCTCTCACTTCTCATTTGAAGCTTAAATTTCAAGCCACTAGAAAATCTTATTGAACATGCATATGAGAGTAGACCAAGGCTAAGTGTTCCCTTCCTTAGGACCGCAGTGGGTACAAGTCCAGTGCTTACAGTTTGCTCCGCTTTCTTCGCAATACATACGAACCTCCAATAGCGCACTATGAAAAACACACGCTTTTCGACCTTCTGCATGTGCTCGCTTTGCGAACAATTCGGCAACTGGAAATAATGTATGTTCGAGAAAACAATGCAGTGCTAAAGAGTGAATTTTGCGTTTGAAGAAAGTAGAAGCAAAATGATGGCAATTACTTGAAATTGGATTGGCTGTCGTAATAATATATGCTGCTACTAATTTATTTATGATTAGCCACATTGTGTGCAAAATTGTTCAGTGTCTGAACAAAAAATGAACAATCGACTTGGATCATTGTAGCTCTGAGGAAGGCGAAGGTGGCTAGACATTAGTTGAATCTCTTCACTTTCGTTTTTACCACACTTTTGGATATGTCCGCACCCCATTAATCTCATATAAATGGCAACCATTTCATATGTAACTAGGATTAGTTGAATCTATGTTCATACGTTTCAGAATTCTACTCAAGATTTCATCGATTAAGAGTGGAAGCACAAGTCTAGTTTTGTAGTCACTATATCTTGCTATATGAAAACTCTCTGAGATTTAAGAGATGATTGTTGAGGTTGGTGCTACGTTTACCACTGTTCATAGAATCTGATAACATATCTTGAGCCTATCATGAAATCTATTATGACACCTGTACAGTGCTAGACACGTGTTTCGACATTACAATCTCATCAGTTGCACGGTGCCTTTCGGTTCCGCACCCTTGTAGGTGAACAACAAGCTATGAGCGATTGACTGTTGGTCACCGTATTGCCGGCGAAATTTCTCACCTGACATGCGGTGATCTATTGAATCGGCGCCGATTCCTTTGTATGTAGGTTTTATGTACGTAGTTGTATGTATTTAGTATTTAGGCCTTGTAACGATGTGATCAACATGAAGTCCTTGCATTTACCACTTTTTCAGAAGGTGATGTAACGTTACAAATATACCCAATGATTTTTAGTGAAGTGCAAGACTTTGACATCAGGAGGAGCTCAATCCCGCATTGTATCCATTTCGGGAACACGTGCTTATCAAGGTATACTACCAACGCCCGTTTTGCCACCACTCTTTCTACGCTGCAGCGCATCAATCTGCCAGCGGCCAACTGTGAAGGATTCGGCTTGGAAGAGCATATGGACACTGTTTTCAGTTACATGCCACCCACCGTAATACCGCTGAAAAAAAAGCCGTTGATTGAAGGGAATTCTTCTCAATCATATGTACCCAGTATCTGTCAACGTGACTGAGATAAATGCCCATATGGCTTTCCAGGCCAAATCGTTGACGGTTTCGGTTGCTGACAGATTGATGCGTCATAGATGAAAATAGTGTGGCAAGACAGGCGTAGGTAGGAACATTTTTAAGCACGTGCCCCCAGAAAGATTGAAATGCTGATTCGAGTTCCTCCCAACGTCAAGATTTTGCACACTAATCAACTTCTGAAAATAGTTCCATTGTGAATTCTTATGTGACAAATACCTCGAAAATTATCCAAAGAAAGAGACGTGTACTTGTGAATAAATCTAATCCTTCAAATCTTCCTTAAAGTTCTTGAGATGTTCAAGCCATGCAAGCTTTTCGCCAAAACCAAGAGCTGTTCAATAAGATCTAATAGGCCAGAAAAACTTGATAGGTATCATATCATTCTTCTAAAGCCTTTGTGAAGAACTGTGACAACCGTGTTGGTGATCATCAGATCGCGCAAAACGACGTACTCATATCATAGTCTTCTCGACTGAGATCGATGAAGCGAAATAATCTTTGATCCTATTTAGCTGGCAATCAATATACCAATAATTACGTAGAGTAGGAATATATGCAAAATCGAAAAGGCTGGCAAAAGAGAATTTATTCCTATTCCTTACTGTATGTGTAGTGTTCTCGATAGCTCCACAAAAGCATCTACAGTTTCATTATGGTTTAGTCTGTTTCAATGAGATAATTTTGCTTCAGAACACACTAGTCATAAAGGATATGACGTAGATCGAACGAGGGAGCCGCAGGTGTTAGGTGTAGGAAAGAATAGTGTCACGTTGTGATCTGCTTCGGAAACTTCACATAGCTTCCGAATTATAAGGCAGCTTTTTGAAAGCTCTATATAAGTATTCTACCCACACCGGCAGTAGGATTTCCCCCCGCTGTTTTCAGTAGATGGCGATTGCTTTGTTTACATTCTGACAGGATATTTTAAGCCTTTTCTGAGATCTGACATGGTATTGTTTGGGCATGACGTACGCTTCGGCTTTTTATGTCGAGCTTCATCAGTAGCACGGACCTTCATGGTCAGCCAATCCTTTACATACACATACACGTTTAGCACTAAAAGTGCAATATCAGACCTCATTAAAAGTCTAAAATATGTCGTCAGGATGTACTAATTTTACCCGACCTCAAAAAACAGTTGAATATATTCATGTTTTGTATACTTTTAGCGTTTTCTAGTAACTGACTAGATATATTAATCAAAGGATTGATGGGGTTACCTGAAATTTTGCTGTGCGCACAGATTATAACCTTACCAGGAACTGACTGAATCGAAAGGCACCGTGCTACTAATGAGTTTGAAATGCCGAAACATGTGTCATGCGCTGTATAGATTCCCATGACAGACTTCATGAAACTCTTGAAAGTGCTATCAGAGTGCCTGTTATTATTGTACTGCGAAGCAGATTAACTTACAATGTAGGCATGAAGCTCTTTCAGGAGAGTCTCAGAACGTTTCGCTGTGTTCACCCCTCTTCCTCTTATTCTGTTCATTGACGGATTGCATTGAGGGCCCTGTAACTTCACTCAAAGGATTGCTAAGGTATGTCATGGACGAGGGAAAAATTACGCATTTTGACTTAATGGAGAAACATGGTAATACTGTATGAGGTGCTGGTGTTTTTAAATGAGAACCAACGAGACAATGCAGCTATATTCCATCTTGCGAATGACTTGAATTTCTTCTGTCCCTTCGCCTACTTTCAACAAAAATATTGATGGACAGCGCAATACTGAATCATTTGTTAGCCGTAACAAGCATTTGTTCCATCCCGTTGAACAAAGATTGAAATCGAACAGCTGACCCCATTATTGCAGTACCACAAGTGGGAAGCACAACAGACCACTGTTGTTTTTTCAGAAACCTAAAAAAAATGCGCAAGCTTCATTTCTCGCTTTTGAATGAAAGTGCGTTCTCAGATACATTATGAACAACGAGAGCAAATGAAAAGTGTTTGGAAGAAGGTAATTAGCAGAAAAAAATGCGTGGAAAACTTGTTCACTTCTTTAAAGGTTTTTACTATCTTTGAAGTGCTCACAAAATTAAACATTTCATTTGGTCGAGAAAAACCAACAACTCTCCTTTACAATTGTTCTATTTGAGGTTTGCAAACGTTCAAAAATTGTACGTCGCATTCAGTCCTTACCAAAGCACAAAGGTGCATAAATAACTTTTGTTCGCGAAGAAAAACTGCTATGCGCTTAGATTCAAAATGAAAAATTCAAAATTTCAATAGCCTGCCTTTGTTAGAGTGCCTAGCAAAATAGGAGGAATCACCTAACTGGCCACTGAATTATGCACGTAAAGTTTGATATTTGCGAGCAGACTATTGAAACTGTATTATGATTTCATATGCATATATTATGCATGTATATATGAGGCCCCCACACTTATTCAGATGGGGTGCGAAAAAGATCTGTTAGTTTTTTCGGGCATTTCAAAAACAAAAAAAAACACTGCATTAAATTCATTGATTTGAGAGATTGACAGCGGTTATTAGATCAACATTCATAACAATAGAAAAAAGGTTACAACGGATTTTATGAACTGCCTCCTCTGGCCTCTATAAATTTATGGAGTCACCTGCGAAAATTTTTAACGATGCTCGCACACCTTTCCACCGTAGTTTGGTCCCAAGCGCGTGTGAAAGCTGTCTTATGCGCGTCCACAGTAGTGTATTGAGCAGCAGAAACTTTTTGTTACAGTATAGACCATACGGAAATATTTAGTGGGTTGAGATCAGGCTAGTATGACGACTAAATGTGCTAGCCCCAAAAGCCTGGAAACAGCTTGACAGATGGTGATCGTTGACCAAGCGAAATGCGCAGAGCCCACTCTGTCTCAATCGTAAATCCGTCGGCGTCAAAATGGGGGGTAGTCCGAGGCTTCAGTGTGCCTCGTAAAACTGCTGCTAGTAGCTGGGAGCGATGAGAGCAGCTGTGTTAAGCGAAAGTGTTCAAACGTGCAACACAATTTCAATTTTCCTACTACAGCGCATTGAATTTTTTTTTTTCAGATACAAGCTACCGTTGGGCTTGAGATTTAATTTGCCGAATGATTTTGAGGCGCGATGGCTTGGTGATAATGGTGCGAGATCCATCCACATTCATCTGCAAGCTATACGGGCCGCATGTGAAATGCAGCCCTGATTTCAGTGTTTCAGCGCATTGAAAAGTTTTTTCATGAAACCAGGAATACTCATGAAATTCTCAAAACTTTTGCGAAGTAATGCTTACTACATTTTTGAAGAAAAGTTTTACTGACGAAGAATGCTTGAGTGTAAAATGAAAACTTCTTACTGTTATAGCATAATGTAGAGGACATTTGAGAAATAAAATGAATAGATCGATTCTCGAAATTCGAGCTATCGAATGACTAATGTCTAATGGGAGCAAAGTATGTGTATTTTTCGAATATGAATGTGGATAAGAGTAACATTCTAATTAATGTTGATGGCTCTCTCCATAAGACTAACGGCGCCGTTCCGGTGGCACAAATACAGGCCCAGACCTTCACCGAGGCCGGAAAATGACTGCGTGCTATTGTTTCTGCTATTGCGGACTTCTGCCGATCTTTTTGAGAAGCTGACGGCGATTTTGGCGCTTGCGGAATGGTTTCAACAGTAAATATCTTCTCATGCGTAAAAAGCAGCTCCAATAAACGAGCATCACCTCTAAAACAAAGCATTCGACGAGCCCTTGGGAGTCAGTCTTTCTTCATCTCTAAATTTACAAAGGGAACATGAGTGATATTGTAGGTGCGTAGTTTTATCTTATTTTTGGCAGTAAATCCAATGCTTCACTCTCTGTTCGCAAGCTTCTTTTCCATTTGCGCATCGAAGGAACGTATTTTGTTGAATCTGGCAACGGGAGTTTCTGAATGTTTTCCGGTCTAAATAAAGTGGTTGAACGACCTTTCAGAGGACGGCCCTCAATCCCTCAAGCCTTTTTGAATTATTTTAGTTCTACAGACACTCCTTTGGTTTGATGCAGTTTTATAAGAATGCCGGCCGATTTCATTCCCGTTTTCTGCAAGACATTACCGCGATGCTCTGATTCTTGCGATATATAACATGAGCATAACGGAATTTAAACAACAAATAAAGCACAGTCTGATCTAAAGTTAAACAAAGTGCTCAATGAGATTTTCACATTTGGTATAAAAAAGCCTAATCAATGTCAAAATCGACAAAATCAATATATATATATATATTATATATATATATATATATATTGCCAGCTAAAGAGCTAAGTTCCCATATTTAAATTGATATATATATATATATATAATATATATATATATATATATAAGCAAACCTCTAGGTTTACATAGAGAGCACAAGCACAACATACTGATTTTGATGTAGCTATCATAACCCTGGCGCAGCAAGCCAAAACATCAACGCGAAAAACTCTTGAGGCCTTTTGGATAGACGCTGAAAATCCCCGAATGAACGATAGGGACGAATGCATTACTATCACACGGGACCTAGCACTTACATGCGCTTAATTTTTTGACTTGATCTAAGGGGCGGTGCTTACGCATCGATAATTTGTAACTTATACAAATATGGAAAAAACAGTGTACGTTCAGGTTCCGAAGAAGGCGTGTCGCCGAAACGTCAGCCAGCTATCCGTACAGCGATCTATTAACAACAACAAAAACGACAACACCAACGTCTTTACCAACCTCGTGCCAGCTAAAGAGGTAAGTTTCCATATCTGAATTGACATTTACCTATATATACCTCTTCTACCGGCCGCTTTTTTATAGACTGGCTCAAAATAATATAGTCTGATAAGGATATAACATGTTCATTACAGCAGCTACGTGTTCGCCTGCTGCTCATCACAATGTCAGGTAATTACAGCATATGAATTGTGGTGATTTCTTTTCACTCGGCCTCGACTCCTTTATAGAGGATTATTTATCTCCAGGGAATTAGCCGAATCGACGGAGAGTGGTATTGATGAGTCCCAATAGGACGAAACAGGCGCCTGTATACCACTAGACCTGACGGCTCAAAACATAATATGTTCTTATCAGATTATCTATATATAACTTGAGAGAAAGATTAGTGTAATTTTTATTGCAATTTTGGAATTGAGATATAGTACCCTTTTATATGCTGATAATTTTATTAAATTCCGTGTTCAATTTTGGTGAAGGTCATAGTTATGTCACTTTGCGGGTGCATGCAAGTTATGGGTCACAAACATCACCGTACCGCGACAGCTGACTGCACAACGATATTGAAAGCGGCAGACATTGTTAAAATCGGCTGATTTCAAACGGGAAAGTGTATACGAAGCCGTAAAACGCTTCAAGAGGCTAGAGGGACTGAGGACCGCCGCCGACCGTCCCCGTTCAATCACCTCATCTACTCCGGAAACCATTCAAAAGACCTACTGACGATGCTCAACGAATTCCAAGGTTCGGACCCAAAATGGTCGGTAAGTTCTTGATCAATGATAGAAGCTAGCGAAACATTGTCAAAATAAGCTAAAGCTGCGCAGTTACAAAATCACCTGAGCTAACTTTCTAGACAAAAGTTAAGAGAAAAACGAATTTTAAAACCTCGTCAAATGATTCATTTGATAGCTAGTGCTCGCTTCTCGAAGGTGCTTTTATGGATGAGAAGATATTCACGGTCAAAGCCACAATCGCCAGCACTGAGTCACCTTTTCAAGAAGGGTCAGCACAAATTTGCAGTAGCGAAATCCATAAGCCGCAATCATTTTCCGGCCTCTGTGTGGTCTGGTCCGGCATTTGCCATAACGAAAAGACACCATTGGTCGTCATTAACAAGAGCGCCAAAATCAACGTTGCCAACTATCAACATCACCTTTGATGGGCGTGCTTTAGTCTTAGAGTATTCAACACTTTAGTGGTAACGAATTCACACTTCGGGGCTGAACTTTTGCTGTTACTTGCCTGTTGTTCTTCTCACTTCTATGAAGTACTCTTCACCGAATCTGACGCACTATTGCTTTATTTGATCGTCTCCCGTCTTACAAGCTCCTCACACTCCTATACTGTGCACTGAGGGTCTAATCCTTTTTCATCTGACAACTCTATCAGTCTTCAGTCAATTCACTAGGGTTTTACCCATACATTACTAGGAAAGTTATCTCAGTCTTATTACGTGGTCGTCGTATAACATGGCGTTCCGCGCATGTAATACTGCGTCAATATTGTTATTCCAAAATTTATATTCTTAGGTTATTCGTTTACACGAACAAATCATTCGTTGTGCGGGATAGATGTATTCATCGTCTGTAATATAAACGATATTCACTATCAGTGTTGAAACAGTCCATAGAGCCTCACGTGGCACTAATCGATCGGTAGTATCGATCCACACAGACAACGCACGTCACGCAGTGCGACGCAACTATCAGCCGACTCCAGAGTCGCAACTTAGTCTTTTTGTCAACCGAATCACTTCAAATCGGTACATCAACATTAGCAACAAAAACCACCAGATATTTTGACTGCAAAAAAGTATTCAATAGACAATGGCTCCATGCAGTTAAAGAAATAATTACTTTACTTAGATCAAGAAGAATGAGCAAAAAAAATCATAACAAATTCTTGAATTTGCCTCCTTTGACTTTCATACGTTGCAAAGTCGCTTGCGAAACCACGCGTTTCCATCGTAATTTCGCTCCAAGCGCGTGTCAAAGAGGTTTTGAGGTTGACTACGTCAGTGCTGCAAATAGACGGAATTTTTTTTCCACTGTGGACCACACGGAGTAATCCACTGGGTTGAGATTTGGCGAGTTTGATAGACAACTGTGCAGATGGGAATCATTGAGTGGGTCAAATGCGGATGTCATGCTTATTTGCGTACTTATATTTCGACGGCGATAAATGAATATTCGGCCTCATTCGCTAGGCGAGGTTTTTCCTACGAGTGTCAGTAGTCATTCTGAAGCTCAAATTTCTGGCTAGAGCTATACATGGCCAATTTTTGATACACCCTTTCAAACGCTGTGAAATTCAAAATGAAATTATATTCTACACGACCATGCGTTTTTTTTCCTTATTTCACATGATTTTGCTGCAGAAGGCTCCTTCCTTTAGTGCTAGTACTCCTTGGATTGCACGAGTCACGATGAACTCAAAAGTGTGTTTGCCTTGGGGAAAAGCTCTTTTGATAGCGCTGTAGGTGTAAGAAAAATCTGTGCTTTACACCAGGGTGGGCTGAGCTCTTTCTTTAGACTATTAGTAGATATATGATAGCGTAGGTTTCAGTAATTTCAACACTGTACTTAGTTTCTGGTAATGACCGTTTCGCTGGATTGAAGCGGTGAAAATAACATCGAGCTTCACATACTCGACGGGCTTATTTACCGGCCAACTCACGGACGAGAAAGCGGATTCGGACGACCGATCGGTACGGGTTAGATGTGTGGGGCAAATCTTGTTTTCAATCAAGAATTCTTTCTCCGTTTTCTAAGGAACTCCATATAAAACGATTGGCTCAGATTCTACGAAACTTCCACTGCAAATTCGTATACTTTTGTACTTCCAGCAAATTATACGCGTGAGAGGCAAGAAAACTCGCGGAAGGTGAGTAACCATTTTATTTTGAATTTTATAATATTTTTGAAAAAAATGTTCTGAAGGGTCACACACGTACAGCTCTAGCCAGATATTTGAGCTTTCGAATGATAACTAATACTCCTATGAAAAATTCTTGTCTAGCAATTGAAGTCAGGAACAATCGATCAAAAGATAATGTCTAAATAAATGATAAATGACAACCACGTCTTATCAACTGTATGAATCCTGGCAGCATTTGACCTTGCCAGGTCTTGACACTCTATGTCTCCCATTCCCTTCTGTGTAGGGTAACTGGTTTGGCGTGTGGCTCTGACGAAGCGAGCGTAATCACCGAAGCGTATATATTTTTTGTGAGGAACAAAATAAGTGTTTAGATTCAAAACAAGGGAGGAATAATAACATAAGCTACTTGCGAAGTCAAGACAGCATTCGTACATTTTTCAAATCGCCTGACAAAAATCACACAACTTCACTTATTCACAAATAATAGTCTTTCGATGCCTTCAGAATCATTATCAACAAGAAAGAACTATGTATTTTGTAAATTTGGTACTATAATAACATGTTTTGAGCCTATGGTAGGTCTGGTATGGCACTGATACAGAGTTAGACAGCTGTTTCGTCGTTAAGGAGTCATAGTGACATGGTGCCATTTGGTTCAGCCAATCTTTTGCAAGAGGATATACCTCTAAGTATTGAGGGCTTGACGCCGAATTATTTGAATTACTGCATGTCGAGTGACAAATTCCTTGACATTGCAGTGAAGACAGTAGAGCATTCATGGCTAGTAGAATGAATCACACATTTACTATCGACTGCTTGCATAAACTCGCTCAAAAACTATTATAATGTGATAACATGTTTCGAGTCTTTGAGGTCTGGTATGGAACTTATGCAGTGCTAGATGGCTGTTTCGCCGTAATGGGCTCATCCGGAGAGGGATACGAGATTGGGGATTGGCTGAACCGAATCGATGACTTCGATGAATAAATTCTCAGTAGACCACTCGGATAAGTGGATTGAGTGCGTTAGGATTATAGTAACTCTAACGACCCAACCACTAACTGCCTAAGTTAGCACATAGGGGCCACATATACACACGCACATAGTATCCATCGCACTATCTTCTCCATGAACATCTTTGTTGATGAAGTCGTAGGATAGTTCACTTATCAGTCTATCACTACAATCACTATCATAATAGGGAGTCTTGCACTGCTGTAACCATTCAACAATCTCAGTCTGCAATATAATCAAAACTAGTGAATTTGAGGCTTTGCTGACGTTTCATTGTTATCATCATTACGTTAATGATTATTCAGGTTCGAGACTGGCAGTTTCACTGACACGACGAAACCGCCACGTGACATCTCGTTCAATCAAGCAGACAATTCTGTCTTTCAACTCATCAAGTAACTATCTTCATTCCTGTGAAATGATCAATGAACATGTTGAAGAATTGAAGAATGAGGAAAAAATACACAATAGAAACATAACGTTATGAGTTATTTCCTCAGTTTTTCGCAATCGCACCGAAAAACTTTGGTATAATCGTAGGTAACTCAGTTCTCGTTCAGATGTTTCCTTCGCTCTGCAGACCTCTTACTAGATTTTTGGCTCATAATTAATATCTCTCTTCAGAAAGATGTAAAATCAAGTATGTCTACCTTGCGGATATTATGGAGCAGAAGCGGAAGGACATTCTTGCAGATTTTCCTCATCAAATTTTGCAGTGAAGATTAATGGTTGGAAGGATCCTATGATATGCGCACAAGCACAAATTATATATATATTATATATATATATATATATAGCATAAGAATATATAATATATAGTAAATATAATATATATATAATATTTAATAAATATAACAACTATATATAGTATATAATAAATATAATATAAAATATATAGTAAAATATATGATGTATAATATGTAAATTAGAAATAAAAAAATATGTAGAATAATATATATATATGTATATATATATATATATATAGGAAAAATTCAGAATGCCACTAATGCTCAGGACACTTAAGCATTGAAATCTAGAATGTTCTTTTTGGTATGAGTCACTTATGGCTCGCACCGTAAAAATAGAGGATAGTCGCAAATGTGTGAAACTGCCTTGATCGCTAATTTAACGTCTAGTTTTCTATCTCTCGTTCCTATACAACGAGTAATGATTGATGCAAATATGGCATATATCTTCGAATAGCTGCTAACCATTGATTAACGATATTTTTTCATGAAACCAATGTCAGTAATCAAATATCCATCTTTGAAGTAAACAAGTGTTTCAATTTCCATTCGGAGGAACTTCACTTGCATTAGTTTTTCTTTCCCTTGGTGACCGTTTTGTGAAGCGAGGAGTTCTCATAGGTTGTCTGGGCTCCAAATCCTCGCATGTGGTGAGCTGGCTGGCAGAGGCTGTTCGAATGGTCAACTCCTTTGTTTGACGTGATCACATAATTCAAAAAAGGAACGTTGAAGAAAGTTTTTTGGTTTACAGATTAGGCTGCCTTTCAATAGCGACAAGCCCATTCGATTCATTAAGGGACTTCCTCCCGTTCAGCTTACATATCACTACAAGCAGCACCTCTGCCGATAATATTTTCTGTACGTAGTCAGTAGTGCTTGTTGACCTACTACTAACACTCAGTCGTCATAACTTTCTGGTACACTAACCATGTGATACTGGCAAATAGTTTAGTACGCTAGTCTTATGTAACGGTGCTATTAATGCACACTGAATCTTCTAAATCAGCTCGCACTAATTTACGTGTAGACTTTTGTACTTTACATAATGTTCATGCAATCATTGTTTCCGTTCATATCTTACTCTGAAAATTTCAATTAATCAAGCCTGAAGTATTCGACTTACAGCAACGTTCTGAAAATCCCGGCAAATTACTAGCAATCCAGCAAATTAATCGAAACTATATGGATTATGGAGGCTAAACCGGCACATCTATTTTATTCTAAAAAAAATGCCACAGTAAGCATGAATGGATTCGGCAATCTAACCAGCCGATTAGCCCCATAGTTTCATTCTCCTTTATAGCCATTCATATAGTTTCTATTTATGTTCCTTCTGATTGATGTTCTAACTTTCACAATTTCGTGTATAAGCAACATTTCTACGATTACCATTTCTGTGCACTTGCAAGCTATCAACCATTTTTCTTTCTAAGTGAACCTGTGCCGTCTAATCTCCTTATCATGCAAACTGACACCTGTTTTGAAGAGTGTTTCAATTCTATGGCATATCATAGTGATTGGCAAAATAAAAACATGTCTTATAATCAATATCAGTTGCAGTGAGTAAATAGTAGTTACCATAATCAAATATATACCAGGCTGCCGGTCACCACAATGTCAGGTAAGTCGTCACTTGATTGGGGTGATTTTTTACTCGGCGTCGATTCCGTTGGAGGATTATTTTACCTCAAGGAAACGGGTGAACCGAGGGAGGGTGATACTGATGAGTCCGAGTAGAACGAAACGGCATCTTTACGCCACTAGACCTATCAGTTTAAAATATGTCATATCCTTATCAGATATATATATATATATACATATACATATATGTATATATATACTTTTACGCTTAATATATACATACATAAATTTATATATATATACATATGTACATATATATGCATTTACATACATATATATACATATGCAAATAGGCCAACTTAATATAGAATGAACGATCAGACGATACACAGATCGAAAGCAGAATGTTTCTTTCGCTCTACTAGGTGCACTATTTCTCCATGAGTGCAGAAATGTGCTTCAAGTTCCATATCAAAGCGCCCAAGGCCTCTTTGGCCTGCGAATTGAGCCCGAGAGCAAAGATCTCTAATTTTTTCAATCTTCTTGTTAGCGAATGACGACATTGAGAATGTGGTGATTTCAGGCTACAAGAGATTTTTACAGGAGTTCAAGTAACCATTCAAAAGTTGAGACTTGATGCTACAGTCCCACGTCGCCGATTCTTCAGAATAATCCTATATAACGCTCTAACATTCAGAATAAATTCATGTCTCATAAAACCACGTGTTTTTCTCTCTTCTTTTCCTTATATTTTGCTGAAAAAATCTCCTTTGTCAGGGTGGCAAGTGGCTAATGATGGATAACGAAAATTGACACAAGTTTAAATCCTCACTGTCTTTCAACACCATTTGGCAGTCAAAAACAAACGCCCCACGGGACGTCTTAGCCTGGCCATCCTCAAGATTGTAAGGAGGAATGCTCGTTCAGTACTCTAAATATTTGTGAAGAAGATGAAATCTTGAGCAAGAGAGGAGACGATTCTGATGTTGGAAGTATTGGGACCGGTTCAGCGAAATGAAGACTGTACCATGGGAGAAATGAAGTGATACAATTGAAAAGAAGTAATCACTAAGCCACATAAGGATAGAGAACTAAGCAAATATTCTAACTATCGCGAGCTTCACAAATTAATTTCCAAAGTGTCGAGTGGAAAAATCTGGTAAAATTCTATGGTTGCGTACGTCCCAGCTGACGCTTAAGTTTTGCACATCACTCTACATCTTGAGTACATCTTTAACATCGTCCCACAGTTGAAAGCGGCTGAACAAAAAGAATTCCGTTAGAAAATTACATAGAAAAGATATATGAAATTCCTAGGACTATAATACCATCATAATTATTGGTTTGGACAGATTTTTGCCCGCTTTACGAAACTTTCAAGTGTTTAGTTTCTTATGAAGAAGACGTCCATCTACTTTATTCTTTGACTTTTTCTTCAGCAGATAAGTGTAGAATGTTGCGCTCATAAACTCAATGAAGTGGAACTCATTGCATCTCATCCGGCCTTGTCCTCCGCCTCTTTAGCCGATTTCCACTAAACACCTTTCCTCATCGTCGTTAGTTCTGACAGGAAGCAGATGAAACAAATGTGATATTGAACACTTCTGTTGCTGTAAAATCTAAACTGCAAGAAAAGCCGATTGTTGCTAAACAGTTGTTAGCGCTTTTTTTAAAAATAGTCATAAGAGTGCTCTAACTCGCGAGCACCTTTGAATCAGATTTAAATTGTCTTCTGAAATGACAAGTTCAATAGACTTCGCTTAGATGTCGTTTTTTTCGTCTAGGCCAATTTTCCGTACATACAACTTTTGCTGGCCATAGCATTCGTCTTATATAATAGCTCTTTTCGTTTAATAAGATTCAAGAAAGTTAAGTGAAGTTTTGGTTGATTAGGAAAAAAAGAGAAAAACTCTACATCTGGACTGCACTCTAGACAGGTGATCTAGTTTTTTGTAGATGCGATCAGAGCTATGTATCTATCAGTTTGTTCGCCGGTCTGTTCATTCCTATGTCAGTTTGCTGGTTGTCGTCCATATACAGGGTATGCTAACACAGTCTTACTGTTCAGGAGATTGGTTTTTCTTTCAAACTCACTTGTTCCTTGATATGCTGACCACTTTATTTTTTGTTTATCATTGTATTGAAGTGAGTTTTTTGGTGGAAACAATGATTTACATGTTATGTATTGCCATATTTGTAGCAATCCATTTGCAATTGATTCTCTGAATGTGGTAACACCCACTGACTAGTCGTCGCTATGTAGATATTTTTCTTACCTTGCTACTGATTTATATTCGACATTTTGTAAGAGATTTTATAAGACTTTTCACATCTGCCCCTCACATTTCCACTTTCGATATTGTGTAGCTTCTTATTTGATTTTTTAGTAGTCAATACAATATGGCGATAAAGTTCGGAAGTACTGTAGCCATTTTTGTATTTAGAGTGCACCGTATGTTCACAGGTCAACAGATATTTATTGAATTGTTATATTAATCCTCTACATCATCAATTAATAGTGTATTCGTGGCGGAAGCAAACCCCAGTTTTCGTAGCTTCACCAAGTTTTCACAAACTATCTAGTTTGATGTAAGCCTGACAAGGCCTTCAGGAGCTTGGGAGTAGTTTTGAAGGGTCATGATTAGCATATGTATATAAAGGTACGCATGATCGCTGAAAGGCGAGATCCGCAAGATTTTTATTCAGTTATATGGAGGAGGTAAAATTATTTAGGAACACAAAATTGACTACACAAAATATTACCAGCCACCGTGTCCATCAGCTATTCATTTTTTATTGCGTTTATGAAACTAGGAATAGATCTCGTTGGAGAGATGGCAGAAATCTGTTCAGGATAGTGGCGCATATACAATATAATGTTGCTAAGCAATTCAAATACTTCTGTTTAGTAAATTTGGTGTTCATTGTTCCAGAAGGAAAGCTTATAAGAAGACTTAGAGAAAACCACACTTAGAGCAATCACGAAGTGCGTTTTATCACGATAGATGACAGCTCTATCACGACGAATACATCTCCCTTACCAATCTTCACAACGGCACGCAATGGCCGAACCAGCGACCACGTGTGAATGGTATATCTCTTTCACATTCTAAACGCATAAGTCAGTCTGTTCTAAGAGGATCCGGCTTCCAGTGGCATTTTCTTAATCCTCGCATCAAACTCTATCTAAAAATGCTTTCAAATTGGCTGAAACATTTGAAAGTGCCTAGGAAATTCATTTTGAATATTACATGGCTTCACCCCATGATATGCAGCACCTTCACATTCTAAACGTCATATTTCAGTTGTTCTAAGAGGATCCGGCCGTCGGTCGGGCCCACTTTATTTTCGATATTAGCGCTGCGAGGATTGAAGAATTTTGGTTGAATATTTTTGGCGTAAAATTTGAATGATCATATTTTCCAAGACCGACTGTCTACTAACCTCGTCATGCTTCATTATATCCTATTTTAATTTTTAAGAATGTTTATAACCCAAGGTTGGTACGCCAGGGTCATACACGCGTGTTTCGGAGGTCTCGCCTTCCTCATCATGGACCCACGCTCCACATTGAGCCCTGCATTGTAGCAAGGAGGGAGGCGTATGTGGTGACGGCACGGTGTACAATGACACTGTGCCATCAGCACTTCTCAGCACTGTATTTGCACTTCTCAGCACTGTATTTAGGCTGATAGAAAAAAAGTGATTCATGACATAGATTGTTTTTAAGACCTCGCAATGAAGATTCAGCATAAATTTTTGAGAATGTTTAAAGCCTTACCCGAAGTTGATACTCTACTCCATTATAAAAAGGTAAATACCTGAATGCGTGACGATACCATGGTTGGAAAGAAAGTTCTGAAGCAATTGCGAATAATGCAAAATTTTTGCATGAATTCCAAATTAAAACAATAATAGCTATTCTTTGAAACAGAGGCCATTGTTTTCTACAACTTTCTGCTATCAGTCCACCAAATTGCGGATCTGGACCCGGCCGTGGCCAACCGAGAGCGCCTTTTGCTGCAGCAAGGCAATGTCAGACCGCACACTGCCAAAAGACCAAAGACAAGTTTGATGAATTGGACGGAATCGGGGCACTGCCGTATCCCGCCTACAGTCCACATTACACTTCATCCAACTTTGGCTTTTCTTCTAATCTATGCAACTTTTTGGAGGGTCGTCGATTTGACTCGTTCGATGAACTTGGAGAAGCATGTCAAGAATTGTTTGATTCGAAGTTAAAGGACGTTGGTACTCCAACCAGATCCGAAACTTGGTGGATTTTTGGCAGAAAGTAGTAAATAACGACCTTTGTCAAAATGAGCATTCGCTCTGCTTTCGCTGATGAGCAGTTTCCTCGCAAAATGGACACCCTATTCGTTAACCATCCACCATTTGCAAGGGTTTTCTAACTAAAGCGTGAGATCTGGGTTCGAATCCGGCTGACGCAAATGTTTTTGCGCAGCACTCCATTTTATTGGGTTTTATAACCGCTTAATAGTAGGCTACCGATTGAGGAGTATTGGCTACATGGCCTTTATCACTTCATAGCGGTCGAACTATTTTTCCTGAGATTACTGAGATCGCGGAGCTTTGCAATGAGATTTGAGGAGGTGAGCCTATCAGAACAAGTCCAATACAGATTTCAGGGCAGGAGGTTTGAGAGGTTTAGTAAAGAATGTGGGGACTCGAATAAAGGTCAAACTAAGTTGTACTGTCAACATTTCAGTAGGGTGTTGTTACTATGGAGAAAACTGGAGTTCACTGAAAGAATAGAGAAATATTGTTTGATTTTCTTTGCTTCAGCACATGCGAGGTTTTTAATACAAGTTTCATTTGTACAAAGTAGTACAATAGAGATAGTATCCGTGGCTAACGTTTCGGCGGTCTTGCCTTCCTCACATCTTGACCTGAAAGAGTCTGACTGACCTACATCAACTCAGTCAAACACTTCCGTAACTAAAGCAGAAAAGAAAAAAGAGAGAAAGAAAGAAGAAAAAGGGAAAAGAAAACAAACATATTCAAATAATTTCAAATCGCAAAAAAATTAGCTAGATTTGACTGACCGTTTTGTCGTTATGGTGCCCATTATATAGGTAGACCAGCCGCACTGTCTTACATGAACGAGGTGTGTGCCTGACTCGGATCCGTAAAGATCGATCCAAGATATGGCGCGAAATCATGCGTGATTAGGAGGCATTCATCGGGAGTCATATCGAGTCATATCGGGATTTTTGAAATGGATCCACAGCGTCTCAAGGACTTTTTTGCGCCGAGATATTACGTTCTTGCGAAAGGATATTTACTTTTACATAGAAATCATCTCCCTCATGTGTCTGTACCCTGTACGTACATAGTGGGATATTTGGTTCAAAATTACGTTTGTCGGCTAGATGTTCTTTTACTCGGGCATAGAGTGGCCTACCCGTTTCGCCAATGTACTCGCCGCCGCACGCCTTGCAAGAGATTGAGTAGACTGTACCCTTACTCATGCGGTCACCGTTTTTACCCTTAGGACAAATTATGCACTTTTCTATAGATCCTTTCATTATTATTTGAGCCAACTTGTCATGTGGTCTGGTAAGGGCTCTTGTACAGCCGATGCACGCGTTTCGTCCTTACAGACTCGTCAGCCGGGCAGAACCCGTCGTCTTTCGATCATTTTATTGTCTGTTCTCTCGGGAACCTTACACTCCTTATAGAGAGTCATCGAAGACGAACGTTTTACGCTCTATGTCAAGTGAAATTTTCACATAATACAGAAGGTTGCGCACTCGATTTCTCTTTGACTAGTGCTTTTGTCATAATTATACATTTATTTCGAGTGCTTTGTTAAAACCACGCTCATATTTCAATAAATTCTTTCATTATTATTTGAGCCTCTAAATTCATTGGAACAAAGCACTCGAAATAAGGGTATATATGCACTTTTCTGTTGTACCTAGACTATTGTACAAGCGATTGCGGACTAGCTGACGTCTAAGATTATTCGGCAGTATTTCAATCGTCGCAACCGATTCATCAAAGCCTGCCCTTCTCAAACACCGTTTAATAGCTATACTTATTTCATTTGTAAAAAATGGAAGCACAAACAGGACCTTATTCTCAACGAAGTTTTCGTCTAGGGGTACGTGATTTCCTTTGAACTTGCCTCGATGGACTACATTTTCATAGCCATTGGAAATGGCTACTTGCCGAGCCAATTCCATGGATTCCCACCTTCTGCTCTCTCCCAGTACACACGCAGGCCGCTATACGGGATATGTTTTTTATGCCTTTTTTGTATTTAAGGAGTGAGATGAGAGGTAATGTATCAAAATATTTTTGTTGCTTGGTTTTCGGTACCACTTAGTGATGTAGCCGCATTCAGATAGTTTTACTTGGACGTTAAGAAGGGGAGCCGATTTTCTTTAGGAGTCTCACGGGTGAGTCTTATATACTCTGACTATGACTATGACTGAATCGTAAAGATGACTGCCTCCTAATCACTCACGATTTCGTGCCATATCTTGGATCGATCTTTACGGATCTGAGTCACGCACGCACCTTGTCCATGTAAGACTCAGTGCGGCTGGTCTACATATATAGTGGATACCATAACAACAAAACGGTGAGCAATTTAGCTGATATTTCGCGATTTAAAATTATTCAAATATTCTTCTTTTCTTTCATCCTTTTTTTTTCTTTCTTTCTCTCTTCTCCTTCTTTTTTGTTTTGGTTACGGAAGTGTTTGACTAAGTTGATGTAGGTCAGCCAGACTCTCTCAAGTCAGGCTCTGAGGAAGGCAAGACTGCCGAAACGTTAGCCATGGATACGACCTCTTATGTACTACTTTGTACAAAATAAACTTGCATTAAAGACTTCGTGTGTGCTGAAGCAAAGAAAATCACGGAATATCTCAATCAATGCCGGGGTTCCAAAAGTCGGTTCCGGGAACAATGAAGATTGTAATCTATAGAATTTGGCATCCGGAAGTGATCTCTTGGAGAAGATAAAACTTTATTTCGTCGATATGTCCCGTCCTTAATCATGTTTAAACAGGAATTAGGAGTTATCTACCTCCTATGTAAATGACAAGAGCCACTGTACTAAGCAAACTCTTTCATGGCGTATGAGGATAAGATCTTCATTAACCTTCATTGAATATGTCGTTGGTTGCAAATGAATTTATTCTTCAAGATCTTGAAAAACGCATTATTATCAAGAAATACAAACGATGATAATAAGTAACAATCTCGTGTAAGCTGACATATCAAGAATTTTAACATGCTAATTTGCATATAAGACCAAGCGTACATAGACTGCTTTGAAATATTGTAATAACAAAAGAAGCAAAGTTTTAACACTAATCAGTGTAACTTTACTATTGTGATAAGGTACGATCTGAAATACAACCAGCGGAGTGTTCAGAGATAGGCAAAGTTTGGAACATGGATAGAGTAATTGAATAGTTTATATAAGAGAAAAAAGTGAGTTGCTATAAATAGGTGTACAGGCAACTAAACACTGAATTTTACAGCTAAAAACCAGTTTCTACGCATAGGCGGAGCATGTGATCCAGCTACATGTTCCATTATTGTCATGCTAAACGTCGGATTCCGATCCTTCAACGCCGGCGATAATTTAGCGTCAGATTTAAAAACGCCCTTCCTCAGTCTGCAATAACATTCAACAGAATTAAACATTGCTTTCAATCGACTGATTGTAAAACCTCGTTTTGAAATTTGATTCACTCCAATCAACTTTTCACCCGTTTCGAAGTTTGTCACGTGAGTGGCTTACGTACGTTTCGGCGATATCGCTGTGTCCTCAAAGCCAAATGCCCAACCAGTCACTCTACATATTAGGAAAGAGGAGACAGAATGTTACGACCTGACAAAGTGAAATATTGCCGAGTCTTCGATGTCGATGACACCCGAGTATCATGACTTATTTGCGTAATTATATTTTCAGACGGCGATAAATAATATCCGGCCTCAATCGCTGGGCGAGGTTTTTCCTACGAGTGTCAGTAGTCATTCTGAAGCTCAAATTTTTGGCTAGAGCTATACATGGCCAATTTTCGACACACCCTCTCAAATGCTGTAAAATTCAAAATGAAATTATATTCTACACGACCATGCGTTTTTTTCCTTATCTCACATAATTTTGCTACAGAAGGCCTTCCTTTAGTGCTGGTAGTCCTTGGATAGCATTAGTCACCATGAACCCAAAAGTGTGTTTGCCTTTTGGAAAATCTTTTGATAGCGCTGTAGAAGAAAGAAAAATTTGTGCTTTACACCTCGGTGGGTTGAGCTCTTTCTTTAGACTATTAGTAGACATTTGATAGCGCAGGTTTCACTAATTCCAGTACTGTACTTAGTTTCTGGGAATGACCGTTTCGCTGCATTGAAGCGGTGAAAATAACATCGAGCTTCACATACTCGGCGGGCTTATTTACTGGCCAATTCACGGACGAGAAAGCGGATTCGGGACGACCGATCGATACGGGTTAGAGGTGTGGGGCGAATCTTGTTTTCAACTGGGAAGAAACTTCTCCGCTTTCTAAGAAACTCCATATAGAAAGATTGACTCAGATTCTACGAAACTTCCTCTGCAAATTCGTATGCTTATGTACTTCCAGCAAATTATACGCGTGAGGGGCAAGAAAACTCGCGGAGGGTGGATAACCTTTTTATTTTGGATTTTACAATGTTTTTGAGAAAAATGTTCTGAAGGGTCACACACGTACGGCTCTAGCCTCTATTTGAGCTTTCATGATAACTAACATTCTAATGAAAAATTCTTGTCCAGCAATTGAATTCAGGAACAATCGATCAAAATACAATGTCCAAATAAATAATAAATGACAACCGCGTCTTATCAACTGTATGAATCCTGGCAGCATTTGACCTTGCCAGGTCTTGACACTCTATGTCTCCCCTTCCCTTCTGTGTAGGGTAACTGGTTTGGCGTGTGGCTCTGACGAAGCGAGCGTAATCACCGAAGCGTATATATTTTCTTGTGAAACACAAAACAAGTATCTAGATACAAAACAAGGAAGGTATAATTAAGCTACTTGCGAAGTCAAGACAGCATTCGTACATTTTTTAAATCGCGTGACAAAAATCACAGAACTTCACTTATTCTCTAATAGCAATCTTTCGATGTCTTAAGAATCATTATCAACAAGAAAGAACAATGTATTTTGATGATCTGGTACTATAATAGCAACATATTTTGAGCCTATGGTAGGTCTGGTATGGCACTTATACAGAGTTAGACAGCTGTTTCGTCGTTAAGAGCTCATAGTAACATGGCGCCATTTCGTTCAGCCAATCTTTTGCAAGAGGATATACCTCTACGCATTGAGGGCTTGACGACGAATTATTTGAATTACTGCATGTCGAGTGACAAATTCCTCGACATTGCAGTGAAGACAGTCGAGCATTCATGGCTGGTAGAATGAATCACACATTTACTATCGACTGCTTGTATAAACTCGCTCAAAAACTATGATAATGTGATAACATGCTTCGAGTCTTCAAGGAGGTCTGGTATGGCACTTATGCAGTGTTAGACGGCTGTTTCGCCCTATTGGGCTCATCCGGAGAGGGATTCGAGATTGGGGATTGGCTGAACCTAATAGCACGGTCCTACCGATGAGCCTTTAACGACGAAAGAGCTGTCTAGCACTCTATAAGTCAAACCTTTTTTAAGCGAAGTCTATATGAACTATCGAAAGTAAAGGTATTTGATCAAGTTAATGCATTTATGTTGTTTTTATTGGACTTCTTTGAATTTTTTGTTATTTAGAAACATTAGCTCAGTATGAGTCGGTCTCACTACCTTGTAATGATCTCCTACTCACACATGCTCTTGATGGCGGGAATAATGCATTTTTCCACCATCTGCAATATATTAAGTACGTTCTATAGTGAGAGGTACAAAAATAATGAGAAGGAAATTCAACAATAAACTGCGAACAAAGTGCAAGAATACCTTCACTCTGAGCTGCGTAGGCATATTGCTCATCGCAACTGGAGCAGATCCTCCAGTTTATTTATTGACGCCTAAAAATGACTTTACTAATAATACAGACCACTCATCACTAAAGATAGCATGCATATTAAGAGCCATGACAGCGACTGAGTGCAGCTGCTGGTTATACTTTTTGAACTACAGAAGCAATTTGTTCATGAACAGCCAATTACATATGATGCTGTTGTTGTTACCATCCGTATTTTCAAGTCTTCTTATAACCTTCAAACTGTATTAATATATAGTGTTTATTTCGAAGCTTACAAATTGACAAACCCCAGTTGTGGAGAGGAAATGGTTCGCCTGCCACTCGTATTCTCTGACTTCAATTCGCGGCCCATTCACTGCTCGAGTTCGAAGGTCAGAGGAATATAGAACAGTGAAGTTCGGTGGAGTCGGTAATGTATCAGCATGAGGAACTAGGAGCGTCTCACACGCATAGGGTGGAACGGGCTTCTACAGCCGAAGTGTCTGAATGAATGAAATGGCAAGCTTATATAAGCCATCGACAGAGGGTGTGGCTTGTGATACTAATCAATGGATAGCACTTAACATGTAATTGACGAGTTAAGAGGAGATTATAATAATTATGAGATATCGGGGAGCTCCACTAGACGAAGCATGGCTAAGCCTACGTATACGTGATGCGCCTGGTATAGACCGGAGTGATATTTAAACGCCGTCAAAAGAAAGAGTAAATGTATATTATGGAGAACTATAAATAACTGATTGAGTAACTCCTATGCCGTTGACTCGTATTATGCCTTATTGTAGGCTTCTAGATAACTCATTTGTCAAACATCACTTGATCGCGTTCGGACACAGAAGTGTCATTATGATCGCAATGTGATGAGTTCTTGGCACCCATAGACAAACCAACCTCTATACATGCATATATAACAATAAAATAGTCATCTACTTTTCCAATTCACACCTTTTTTATTTACCTATTAGGGACTACAAAATAACATGCAGAAGAGTGTTAGGTTGTTAGGACATGTGAGAACGAGTAACTTAACTATTGTCAAACATGTCGTAATTTTCTCTGAATGCTTGAATAGCCACTTAGAATATACTGTAAGATACTCACGAATTTTATCAAAGTGAACTTATTTCGTATTGAAAATGAAGTATGTAAATCAGACCATTATGAAGTGATCTTGTGTCTACAAATTTTTTTTTTCAATGGATTGCGGTTGATAGTGAATATGTAATTGGAAGAGTTTTCAGTGATATCAAACAAGTTACGCTTACGAGAGTGATGCATAGAAAAGATGCGAGTATGCCGACAAGTGGTAGATTTGTTACTTTAGTACTATTGTAACCCGAAATTATGTTTGAATAGAGTATGTTTAGTGAAGAAGTCTCAAAGGATTATGTAAATCTGCTATAAAAAAGATTAATGGTTGTTGATTGTGATAAGATCAAAGATGAGCTTAACAATCTGATCGTCGAGTTTGGCATTATAAGAATGTTCCAGATTCACTATGTAAGTTAGTTGCTGCATAGCTTGATTTTTTCTGTCATCGCAGGCAAAACCAAAGAGTGTGGCAGTCTCATACAATAATATAGAATATTTTTGAAGTCTGCCTCAGTGAAGCTTTACCTCTCCTCACAATAGCGTTTTGTATAATTGCACTCCTGCAAGACGATATTCTTATATCACCAATCGTCCCGTTGTTCGTCGAGTGACTCGAGGCGCCTCTTCGCTCTAGGGATTCGCTGAGCATCACATCCTTCTTCTCGGCTTTTCGTGAAGAAATCGGACCATCGGGTCAATGGTCCTTATGCGGAGCTCTTGATGTAATTAAAGATGAAGTTTACAACTTGATCGTGTGTGCTTTTGCATTATAAGAATGTTTCAAATACAGTATGTAAGTTAGTTGTGGCACAGCATGATCATTTTTTGTCACTGCAGGCGAGAGCAGAAAGTGTGGCAGTTTCATACAACAGTACAAAAAGTTTTTGAAGTTTCAATTAGCATGGCTTTACCTCTCTTCATAGTGGCGCTTTTTATACTTGCACTATTGCGGGATAAGATTCCTGTATCACCTGTCGTCCTGTTGATCGTCGACTAACTCCAGTGGGCACCAGCAATACTTTCTTTTTTTCCTATCGCCCCTAGAGTAGCCTAGTGGGTCCTCCTCGCTCTAGGGATTCGCTGAGTATCATTCCCAAGAATCCGGTAGATAACGGCTCTAGTCCATCAATACTCGTTGAACTGCATTACTTGTTCGACCACCTTATTTTCGATATCCTGGCGTGTAGGATGGCATCCTTGACCTTCGATCGATGACGTGTGACCAACGTCGTCTAGCGCTTATTCCATTTCAACGTTGGGTGGCAAAACGCTTTAAACAGGACGATAGTACCACGAGACAAACTAGACTCATCTAAGATATTATTGATTGTTGTCTGATCAGAAAATGTACTTGTCGCGGATAATGTAAGCCTATTATTATTTACTGTATAGTACACGTGGTGCCGTGGCCAAGTGGTTGTAATGCTCCGCTCGGCGCGTCTGGAGCCGAGTTCCATCCGCAAACTCTCTCCGGCAGCCAACAACAGCGCCCTGTGGGACGTTACAACTAGGCTGTCTTTAAGATTGCAAAGGACTCGCTCAACCAGTATTCTAGGACGTTCAAGAAGAAGAGAAACACGACTTGAATGCTAGAAATAATTTAATCCGCACCAGTGAAAAAAGAACACTGTGAAGGATGAATAAAGTATCTAAAGTTATGGTACTGTTGCTAGCGCTCAAATCACCTTTCACGGATATGGTCTCTAAGAATGCTTAAAGCCTTGCCGAGGTTGTTGCGTCGGAGCCATGCACGTGTTTCGGACGTATCCTCTCTTAATGAGTGGCCCATGCCCCACAATGAGCTCTACTTTGTAGAAGAGAGGGGAGACGTATATGCTGGTAGCATTGGGCATTAAACATTCCTACAGACTTAATGAATGTTTATAGCGAGATTAAATAACCGTCGATTATGTGAATCAGTTTATATCCACCAGCCGCAATACATCGACCAAGTATGGTGATGACACAATGTCAATATACGTTGTGCTACCACCACCACATACGTCTCCCTTCTCTGCTATGAAAGAGCTCAGTGTGGAGCGTGGGCCACTGATGAAGAGGGCGACACCTCCAAAAAACGTGTATGGCTCTAACGTAACAACCTCGGTAGAACTTTAAACATTCTTACACACTATATCAAATGTTTATAGCGAAGTTGAAAGACAGTCGATGAGGGGATCAATTTATATCTACCTTTCACGTTATATTACCGAAATTTCGCAATTGAAAGAAAAGATCCGAAGTCTTGACCCATGTCGACGAGCGAAGATAAAAACGCCGTTCTGTACGTCAGGCTATCAAAACTGAGGTGGGCCGGACATGTGATGCGCTTCAACGACAGCAGGCTCGTGCACGGGCATAGGGTGAATTGTGGGTCCGAGTCTCAGCTCACGCCGAAAGTTCTGCACATCACTCTACATCAGTGGCTATATTTATAACATCGTACCGGTAGAAGCGATCAAATAGAAAAGAATTCTATTTAATCATATAAAAAATTTGTAATCTGATGAGTCCCAATAGGACGAAATAGGCGCCTATATAGCACTAGACCTATGGCTCAAAATAAGTCATATCCTTATCAGATTAAATCATTTTGAGCGGGTCTGTAAAAAAGCAGTCGATAGCAGAAGTATAGTTCATTTTAAAAGCCGTAAGCTCGACTGCCGGTCACCACAAAGTCAGGTAAGACCATCATCCGACTTTGGGTGATTAGTTTTTACTCGGCGCCGATTCCTTTAGAGGATTATTTAACCTCAAGGGATCGACGGAACCGAGGGAGGGTGCTACTGATGAGTCCCAATAGGACGAAATAGGCGCCTATATAGCACTAGACCTATGGCTCAAAATAAGTCATATCCTTAAAAATTTGTTTTTTGCATCTTTATCTTTTTTTTTTAGGTTGTTCGATTGGTGAAATTTAATTGTAGTTCATCACGTGAAACCAAATTCGCTAATAGAATTTGCTTCAAAAGACGAGAGTAATAGAATGGTCAAGCATGAGTTCTTCTGTAGTATCTCGTGTAGTCTTACCAGGATTATCTTTGATTGCTTTTCTCATGTTTTCCAGTGGGATTGGTACAATAGCAATCGCGCTTCATGCATTAAATTTCGTCTCCTTAACAAAAATTCTTGAATCATCACTCAATTTACATTTGTCAGCAGTTCCTGAGTCAAATTCACAGTTGATAAGGCGAGCTGTCTCTGCTGCTTCATGATCCATTCCAAACGGGCGGTTCCAAACCGCGACTATTTTACACCGAATCAACATCCTTTCAGTAGTCTGAGACAAGTTTAAAATTAACAGCAAGTAGTACGGCGAAAGCAGCAAAACATAAATCGAGAAATTTTCCATAAAAATCTTGCGTAGCATAAACACATTTACTCAAGAATACATTGCAACAAAAACCGGAATTATTTTTGCACCATCAAGATCTCATTGCAAGTTAGTGAAATAGATCTCGGTTATCTTGTAGATTAAGAGAAGAGTGGGGGAGGGGACGGTAAGGGTGAAACATAAGTTGATATTTACGCATTTCTTCATGTAAAACCTCACATCCCGTTTCCCATGAATATGTGAAAATTGGTTATAAGACGTTTAACTAAAATATCCATCACAAGCAAATCGCAGTTCATATGCCACTCTAGTATTAAAGGGAAACATACTCGTGGGGGACATGGTGGATCTATAATGATGTTAACCGTAGAAGCTCGCTAGTACAATATGAAACTAGTCACACTGCATGCCGTTTGTATTTTCATTTTGATGCAAGCGTTTGACGTTACTGACATCTGAGATACGTGATAAAAAAGGTGTAAATTACACGACTCACGAACGTGTGAGTGTTACTGTATATATAGAAAATGAAGGAGCAAGGCCGCTGAAAACAGACGAATTGGGTTTCCATTCTCCTCAGTTCACTAGTTCAAGATCCATAAAAAGGATAAGGGATAAAGCTCTAGAAGTTGATGAATCCCTGAAGGATGTGCTATGCATTCTCCCTTTTCTTATACCTTATATTTCGAGTGCTTTATTGAGAGCACGCTCAAATTTGAATATATTTCATAATTACTATTTGAGCCTGAAAATCCGAAACATGTATATCGGGCTATACACGAGCCCATTGACAGCCCACATACATGTTGGTTCAAATAATAATTAAGAGATATTTCGAACTTTGTTTGAGGTGATGAAGGCTCATCTGGGATTCACAGCGACTTGTGGTGGTCTCCCGCTGTACTAGGTCAGTATTGTTTATCTTCCCAGACAGGCCTGCGAAAAGTCTGGTACCAATCAAACGGCACAGGTGGACGGTTTGGTCAGCCATGAGCGCAAGATCGAACCATGGACCATCTTCCAATCTATCGTAATGGATACGGGGTGACATTAACATTTAGTCATGCATCTTCTTAACTCTTCACCTGTTTCTCCTTCCATTGATCGGATAGATTAGAAAAGGTTGGTCGATACGTCTAGATTCTAGAAAAGTGACATATAATCCAATTCATGTGCTTATCTACCTATCAATATTGAGCCTCAAATTTGATCGCTCATAAAACTTGTTGACTGGAAATCAACATGGGAAATAGTATTATTTTTGCGGCAGTATACAGTGTGAATTACAACCACAAGAATGCTGAGATGCAAACCTTTTTCGAAACGTAAGGTGATTGAGAACCCGCAATTATCCTTCCCCTTACAACGTTTTCAACTGCATCATTGATACCTTTGCTTTACCATTCTCTCACCCGTCCCACAGTGACATAGCGGAAGAAAGTCTAGAACACCATATTGTTTTGTTGCATCGAAATCTTCAAGCACAGCTAACCCTTCCACAATCACGCATCACGCTCCAGCTATGCGCGATGATCGTTCTTGAAACTGCACCCTTTTGAGTGCATTTTTCATGCTTCTAGCCTTTTGAAAGCAAAACAACTATTTTCCAAGAAATTTCAATCCTGATTATGCGGAATTAGCTAACCGTGTTAATATTTACTGACTATTAGAAAAAGTCCTTGCTCGATTTACATAAATATCACGCTTCAGTAGCACGGAATTACGGTCGCTCGTGAAAGGGTGAAGGACGCGAAAAACAATTGACAAGGAAGATAGTCTAAACGATAGTGGCCTAGATGATCCCAGTTCTCGTGGGACGATTCTCGCTTTACTCCTTATTTTCGCAAAATTCGATATTCACTTGATTCACCACGGGATTTTCCATCGTACGTTGATTGTAAGAAGCTCGCCGTCGAATCTTCTACATGGGGTGGATCCCCGAGGAACTGAGTGAACGTAAAGGTACCGTGCAACTGATTAAGCTGTATGGCCGAAACACATATATTGCATTATATGAGTGCCATAACAGACCTCGTGAAATTCTTGAAATATGTTATCAGGCTGTACTGTATTGTAAGCTCGTGATCTCGATATTTTGAATATGCACGTCCTTCCATCTCTTGTAATTATATAAAACTCCTTATATTAGGATGTGTACAGGTACCTTAGCACATCATAGATTTTTAAAAAGCATTTTCCTGCCAAGAAACTGGAACGCACAAGAGACGTCCAAGACGTAAGTTTTCAAGTGTTCTTTCCAATATAGAAGGAAATTTTTATACAACTGCTAAAAAGAATATTTCTCACATATCTAGAATTTTGAAACCACATTTATTCGAATGAAATAAAACTCAAAGGACTGAGAAATAAATTTATTGCAGATAAATAAAAATAACAAAAAGAAACTATAGAACCTGGTTTCCAGTCCATTAGCAGTGGCGCTTCGATATACATGTGAAATGGTTTCTAGTCAACTGATTAGTTTTACGAACTATGTGGGAATGAATTAACTTTGATCGACAGCTGACTTCATTTCCATTGAATCATCAATACTATTTAAGAAACACGAACAACTGTAATATGCAAACTTTACTAGATCGATTTTTTAAGAATCAAAATCACGTTTGTGGGCCTTCGATAAAGTGATGGCTAATTCTATGCATGAGTATACTACAGCAAAGCTGTTTTTACTACGGCGTAAAAAATCATATTTCTTTGTTGATCAAACCTGTCGTATGAGGTGTTAATTGAAATATTTTTTGGCTAACGTATCGATGCGCTTCTTTTCTTTCCCAGAGTCGATGGTTCGAGTCAATCGAGTAGCTGATTAGCTTACGATTCTTCTTAAAAAAGGAGCTCGTCGAGTGAGGTTCTTCAAACGAGCGATTCATTACTCAAAGAGGACTCGATCCGAGCTAGACGAAGGTGAAGCTCCACAACGAGGATGAACAACAGTGGACGACATACTCGAGCCATCGGCTACCACGAAGACAATACGCGTCGATACGTTAGTCGTATACATTGTTATACGTTGTTGTTAACACCTCGTGCTACAGGCTTAGTTAACCGCAAAAATTCTTTGTAACAGTCTTCAATAGTGCCCACCATGGAATCTTCACCATATGCCTTTGATCAGACGTCAAAAACATTCTGCCTTCGAAAACAATTATATATATATATATATATATATATATATATATATATATATGTATATGTATATGAGGGATGGAAGTGTGTTGGTGACCCCCATCAGTTGACATGACGCGCACCGCGAAGCTCATGCCATTGAGGCGTAGAGAAGAAATAGCCCTTTCTATGCGATATTATGTTGTTGTTTACCACAGTCATCAATAACACAAAGAGAGTCCGGCATGAGTGGGTCTCTACTCACATCCAAATCGACGTTATGATCAATGTAAACGGATATTCACTCATAGAATACTTAGGTCATCATTTCCTTGGTCTTCATTATCATGTGGGATCTGATCTAACTCATATATTTGAGCCGATGTAAAGTTTATATAAAAAGAATAGAACTATCGGCTTAAAACAAGTCATATCCGTTTCAGGTTCTATCGTTTTGAGCGGGCCTGTAAAAGATCGGTCGATAGCAGAGATATGATTCATTTTTTCACTATAAAAGCCACAAGCTCGACTGCAGGTCACCACAACGTCAGTAGTACCATCGTCCGACTTGGGGTGATTAGTTTCTACTCGGCATCGATTCCTTTAGAGGATTATTTAGCCTCAAATGATCGACGGAACCGAGTGAGAGCGCCACTGATGAGTCCCAATAGGACGAAATATGCGCCTATATAGCACTAGACCTATCAAAACCTAGGCTCAAAACAAGTCATATCCATTAAAGAATAGTCTCAAAAAATACAGGGTAAGGTTATAGTTATTAATGATGATTTTGTGAGACTTCATTTATTGAAACGCAGTGCCGATGTGGCAGAAGGCAACTTCCAATCAGGACTATTTTCGATATTCTAGTGTTGCCGACGTGGATTTTATTCCATATAAGAATACTCAAATACTCATTACATAATACTACAGTATACCAGTCGCATATGTTTATTCACAATCTGATGTACCTTTAATTCCTGACCTGCACAGAATGTCAGACAATGAGATTTAGAGACCCATACAGACGATCCTTGATGAAAACATGTTTACTGTCTATGGACTTGTCATTATGCTAAATTTACTGTCAACGATTCTGCATAGTAATTTGTATATATGAACTATTCTGAAAAACTGAGTTAACGCGAAATATTTCAGGTCTTAAAATGATTTTAAACGAACGAATTACATTAGTGTACGTGAGAATGACTGCACCTATGCAAGAGTTCGTTTCTGAAATGCTAACAGGAGAAGCGATTGAGCAGAACTGAGCTCAACAACATTGTGTACAGTGTTTTAAAATCTTTGAGGCTGAGATCCGAAGCATTTGACTACATGTCGAAAACGAAGTTTCGTTAGGCACAAGAACGAAAAGCTTCTCTACTTTGCGACATCAGTCAGGCTATTTTTTAAGTTGAATAAGATTGATACAGGGCTGAAATTGACATCTCCGAAGCTATGATTTTACCTCAGTATACTCTCTCGATCGATGAGATTTCTTACTGTTTTGATAACGGAGGATTCCACTACGGCTTGTTGTACAAGGATTTCCTTTCGTTTTCAGTGAATCTATGCAAATCAAAAAAAGTTCTGGTTGTCTAACTGCTTGAAGAAAATTCTTCAACATATATTCAATTCGTATTATTTGTATTACTATCTTATCCTATTAGCAATATTCTTGTGCTCATCTGAATAACACTCAGTATATTATGTGAACAAAAACAAAATCGGAAAAATAAGCGGATGAGATTCCGGAACTTATTATAATTTTTGACTGTTTTCATGCGCTGTCAATTACCATATAGACATGGGCGGAGTCACAAGTATCAAGAGTACTGTAGGAGCACTGGTCCTGTATTTAAACGCTTTCATTCAACCTGCAACATCAATCGTTTCGTTCTGGTATTTCCGTTGGTTCAGCTCCAGTTATGACAAAGATGCAGCTCTTCGTCTCTCTAGTCTTCATTACTATGGCATCATGCTCCACTACAATAAATCTAGGTGAAACCAACCGTTGATTTTACATTAACATAACTGCTGAGAAAATTTCTTCCCACCAATCATTACTTATAAATTAAGGCCATTTACGTTGCAACAAAAGTGGAAGCTCCCAGCTATGTTTGTTTAAGAAGTAACGTGAAAAAGACTCGTTTAGAAATGTTAAAAACGCCACAAAAAATAAGCATAATAGAAATATGTGGAATATATCCTTTCTTTAATAGTACCAAGAGCTCGTGCCATAATTTACCAAGCTCTTACTGGCGGTTACCCAAACCACATTCTTGGAATTGTGGACTTGACAGAACGCCAAGGAGTAGTGACGGTAAGCTCGTTGGTCGCTCGATACACTCATGAAGCGGCAGGTGATATGAACGAAATGTCCATTTAGATTACTGGGAATGTGAGTGGTCTACCAACAGGCCCACACGGCTTCCATGTTCACCAGTACGGTGATCTAGGTAATGGCTGCTTGGCAGCAGGTGACCATTTCAATCCTCTTAGATCAAATCACGGTGGGCCAGGAAACTCTCCTTCCACACGACATGTCGGCGATCTCGGAAACATCATAACACCTGCTGTGAGTCTATATTTTTACTTAATCAATAACTTATTTGTTTGTGGTCCTTAAGTAAACCTTAATCTTACCTGTTCATACCTGCAAGAAGAGAAATAGCAGAATTACGAAGATTATAATCATTATAAAATCTTCATTTAGATATGTAACTATTAACCATTGATCATCGCTTCAGCGAAGTGGACTATTTTTATATATTTCGATGCAATTTTCACACCCGAACCTAAAAATTAACATGAATTTTTTATTTTTTGCAACATAATTTTTCTACGGAATCAATACTCAAAAATCAGTTTTGAGGGAAATGGATCAACAGTAATCAACATCCGGGATTCTCTCATTACCTTCACCGGTATTCGCGGTATTGTCGGACGAGCTTTTGCCATTCATAACAATACAGACGATCTTGGCACTGGCGGTAATGAAGGAAGTCGCACAACGGGCAATGCCGGCGCTCGCCTCGCTTGTGGAGTCATCGGTTACGTTATGCCAGGAAATGCTTAAATCTGGTTCTGTAGCCTGTACTCGCGTTCTATAAATAAATATGCTTTGCAATTTGTGCACATTCTATCGAATCCTTGAATGATATCAACATTTTAGCGAACATTTTTTACTCAACGAGCAAAGTTCTCAATCAAACATATATCTCTAAGAAATAAATAAAAACTGTGTCGGTGGAAGTGAGGAATGACAAACGACAGTGGGGTTCCACGTACGAAGCAAATCGTCACAGTACTTCGGTGGCAATTCAAACTCGGCTTTGTTTTATATGAGAATCTGGCACTATAGTAACGTAAATCCAGTAGCGTAGTCGTTGACTCGACCTCATGCACCACGCTCTTTGGCTCGAATAAGAAAAAGCACAAAAGTGCACTCATAATTCCAAAGGTGTTAACTGTGTTTTTCGCGGTGGTACAATGTTTCCATTACACCTAAGAGAATTGAGTGGTGAGCAAAATACGGCCTCAGACAGGAGTCGAACCAGCGTTTCATCCATACCGGGGGCGCGTGCTAGCACTACATCAGCGAGGGTACATTTGCGCCACCGCTTATTTTTAAAAATCTCTATATTAGCTATGGCATCGATGAAACGCGGGTTCGACTCCTCTCCGAGGTCGTACAGTTGCTCATCAGTCTACTCTCTTAGATGTACTGGAAACAAAGGTAAACATCAAAAAATGAAAGAGTGTGTAGGAGAGCATGGACCATACAATCGAGAAGAAAATCGGAGAAATTCTAAACCTAGAAGAAAACCGATCTATAGAAAAGTAATCACAATAAATGGAGGCGAGGAATGTAAAATGGTGTGCAAAAACTTTGTTTCAGGTACGATTCGAACTCAAATTTCACTCTATCCGAAGCGCGTGCTAAACACTTGCACAACCGACGCTCCTGGATAGAGTGAAATGTGGGTTTGAATCTCAGCTGATGTAAACGCTTTTGCACACCACTCTACTTTATTGCGTATATTGTAACATCATAACACTGCAAGTGGCGGTCAATTAAAATGAATTCTGATTGATTATTGTGTCGTGATGGCAAACGATTTGCAATTTCACCATCCATACTTTTATAAACCGGTAGCAGGCTATGCAAATTCGAAGTGGAATTATCTTCAGATCTTCACTTTGCTTAATGAAAGAATTCCGTTAATAAAATCAATTAGGCCTCCACAACTCATCATTGATCAACTCCGGCAACGGAACACATTAAGATTTATTTATTCTGTGATAGATGAAAAGGAAGAAGTAGAAGTTCCCAAACCCACCAGTACGGCATCCAGTTGAACACCATGAAGCGTCTTGTCACACTGTTTTCCATAGTTCTTGATTGAATCACTTTGTCCATGCCACAACATTGAAGTCATTACATACCGCGGAATAAACATGAACACAAGAAAACACTTTCTACAGGTTATGACTCCGCCATTTTCATGGAAATTGTCATAAAAGTAAATAGAACTCAATAGAAAATAGGCCTTATGTCTATTATGCGATAATTTTCTGGTCAAACATTCGGCGAAAAGTCTACTTCGATGTATATGCGACATCAACTATTTCATACCGACGTATTTCAGTTTTGCTGATCCACACAACGTCTCTCGGCCACAATCGATCACTTACATTGAAGAGAATTTTGAGAATTAGCATAAATGAAAATGAAAATGGGATTTATCACACATTTTGGTCACCTATCACGACTGAACGCAACCATTGCCCATTCAAGCATGGACAGATAAAAAAATAAGAAAACGAATATTAAAGCGGACTTTCTCTACGAAATTTCTTCATCTTTTTATTTCTACTCAACTATGGAATCTGGTCACTGCAGAGCTTGCTTCAGCAAGACTTTGGCAGCATACCAACTTAGAAAGAGAGCTTTGCCAAAGGCAATAAGGATTGTTTCTCGGATACCGACGTGGGTTATGCGACGATAGGGAAATACGGGTGCGTCTCGCGCACTGTACCTAGTCACCTCTTCTGTTTTATGTGGTCTCTGTCTCAGCCTTATATCCACTTTCCCATCTCGCCCCATGCCGATTGTGCATATAAGTAAGCCATCTTCATTGTCGAGCATTCGTTTCGACGTCTGTGTGTACTGCGGTCTCGGTCGCTACATATTTCCGTGTTTTCTTGATCAACAAGTACGCAGCTAATTGATAACAACCTCGCTTTCTCATCAACAAGAGAATTAATGGATTTATAACGGGGTTACTCGACAGTTGGTTCCACGAATTGCTTCCCTCCATAATACCCTTCTTTATTGACCTCTGCTATCGTAGCTCGTCGCCATAGTATTGCTTATAAAATCTCGTGGCTCATAGTCCTTCGGTTCATCAACCATGTCCTCCGGTGATTCATTGCCTATCGCTCATCGTATTATGATCGCTCACTCTATCTCTGCCGCACATAGCATCTATCCCACTATTTTCTCCTTTGTTGATGAAGCGGTAGAATACTTCACTTATCAGTCTGCCACTACAATCACTAAGACAATAGGGAATCTTGCACTACTGTAACCATTCAAAAATCTCAGTCTCCAATATAATTAAAATTAGTAAATTTGAGACTTCGTTGACATTCTTTGTTACTATCATAATGTTAATGTTATGAATATGTGGATAAAAGTTCAATTACTCAAGTTTAAAACTGGTAGTTTTATTGACAGGGCGAATCCGCCACGTGGTCCCTCGTTCAATCAAGCAGACATTTCTGTCTGTAATTCACTGAGCAGCTCTCCTTCTTCTTATAAGTTATTCAATGAACACGTTGAAGAACTGGAGAATAAGGAAAAATACACAACAGAGATATAACGTTATGAGTTATTTCCTCAGTTTTCGAAGATCGCATCTAAAAACTACTGGTATAATCGTAGGTAAGTCAGTTCGTGTACACATGTTTCCTCTGCTCTACAGACCTCTTACAAGATTTTTGGCTCATAATCAAAAATCTTCTCAGAAAGATGTCAAATCAAATACGTCTACCTTACGGATTTAGGTACCAAAAGCGAAAAAACTCTCTTGCATGATTTTCCTAATCAAATTTTGCAGTGAAGGATAATGGTTGAAAGGATCCAATGATATGAGCACAGGTACAATTTTACATAAATATATATTTATATAATATAATAATGTATAATATATAATATGTATATTATATATACAGTAATATAATAATATAAAATAATATAAATAATATATATAGTAATAGATAATAATATACAATAACATAATAATAACAATATAGAGCGCATTTGGCGTAGTGGTCAAAGGTGCTCTGCGTCGCACAGGAGGTCAATGGTTCGATCTCGCGCTCATGGCTCACCAAGCCGTCCATCCCTCCGGGGTCGGTAAATTGGTACCAGGCAGGTCTCAGACTTGCCTGGGAGGATAAGCAGCACTGACTCGGTTCAGCGGGAGGCCAGCGCGAGTCATTGTGAATGCCAGATATGCATTCAATCACCTCAGACGAAGTTGAAAATTGAAGTCGAATGCATGGCGCACCCCTCAGGGATTGATCAACGCCCAAAGCTTTATCCTTTTTGATAATGTATATATATATATATAATAATAACATTATATATACATAATAACATATACATATATAGTATTGTATATAATATATACATATATATATATATATAGCTATATAATAATATATATATATATATACTATATATATTAATATATATATATGAATAGTTCAGACTGCCACTAATGCTCAGGACACTCGAGCACTGCAATCTAAGATGTTCTTTTTGGTATGAGTCACTTATGGCTCGCACCGTAAATATAGAAGATAATCGCAAATGTGTGAATAACTGCCAAAGTTGTTAAATTAACATCTGGTCTTCTATCTCTCGTTCATATAGAACGAGTACTGGTTATTGCAAATATAGCATCTATCCTCAAACACGTGCTAATCACTGGTTCCCTGCATTTTTTTTACGATACCCGAGTCAGTAATTAAATATATCCATCTTTGAATACTGTAAACAAGTGTTTGAATTACCATTCGGAGGATGTTCACTTGCATGAAATTGTCTTTTCCTTGCTGACCGTTTTGTGGAGTGGGGCTTCTCACAGGTTGTCTGGGCTCCAAACCCTCGCATACGGTAAGCTGAGCGGCAAAACTTGTCCGAATGGTCAAGTCCTTTGTCTGTATGATCATATAACTTAAAAAAAAAGCGTTGAAGAACATTTTCTGGTTTGCAAACTAGGATGTCTGCCAATAAACAATCTTATTCGATTCATTAACGGACTTGTGATTCTCCTGTTCAGCTTACATATCACTGCAAGAAGCACCTCAGTCGATAACATTTTCTGTACGTAGTTCTTGATGACCAACCTCTAACACTTTATCGTCATCACTTTGTGATACACTGACCAGATTTTACTAGCACATAATCCAGTACGCTAGTCTCATGTGACGATGCTACTAATATACTCTATATCTTGTAAGTCAACTGGTACTCCTTTACTATGTAGACTTTTGTGCTGTATATAATGTCCATGCAATCATTATTTCCGTTTATATTTTTGCTCTGAAAGTTTCAATTATTCAAGCCTGAAGTACTCGACTTACGGCGTTTTGAAAGTCTCGGCAAAATACTGCCAATCCAGCACTCTACTCCAGATTATATAGATTACGGAGGCCAAAACTGGCACACCTATTTTATCGTAAAGAATGGTACAGTAAACATAAATGGATTTGGCAATCTAGCCAGCCGATCAGCCCCATAATTTCATTCTTCAGCATAGCCATTCACGTAGTTTCTATTTATGTTCCTTCTGATAGATGTTCTAACTTTCACGATTTTGTGTATAAACATCATTTCTACTAATACCATTTCTGCACACTTGCAAACCATCAATCATTTTTCTTTCTAAGTGAACCTACGTCGTCTAACCTCCCTATCGTGAAAACTGACACTTGTTTTTGAAAAGTAATTCCATTTTTCTAGCATATCATAATGATTGGTAAGATGAAAAGATGTCTTATTATTAATATGAGTTGTAGTGAGTATATAGTAGTTACCCGAATTATATATATATTATATATATATATATATATATATATATATATATATATATATACCAGGTTGACGGTCACCGCAAAGTCTGGTAAGTACATCACCTGACTTAGGGTGACTTTTTACTCGAGGTAAATTCATTTAGAGGATTACTTTACCTTGAGGAAACGGCTGAACGAGGGAAGGTGGTACTGATGAGTTCAGTAGGATGAAACAGGCGACTGTACATCACTGGACCTATGAGCTCAAAATATGTCATACCCTTATCAGATTATATATATACTATACATATATATATATATGGAAATAGGCCAACTTAATTCAGAATGGACGATCAGACGATACACATATCAACAGCAGAACATTTGTGAACGGCAACCTTGTTTCTTCGGCTCTACTAGATGTACTATTTCTCAATGAGTGTCGAAAAGTGCTTCAAATTCCATATCAAACTGATGAGGGAAACGTGAGAGGTATGGAAGCGAACGGAAGAAGTGGTGTGGAGCGGTCGAGCTGCGAAGCCGCAGCATAGCAATCCATGGCTTGAACAGCGTTGCCTCGACGCATAAGACAACAGCCCAGATCCTGCCACCAATGACAATTCAGTGGATCAACACGCACTAGTTTCTCTAAACGAATTCAAACTGTTTCTCAGTCTCTTCAAACAACACAAACAATCCCCTCAAATTAATATAGCGTCAAAGAAAATCAAAACTACGAACAATCCTAAAATTTTCCGAATTTTTTCATACCATCCTTAACTGCTTGATCCAAATTTGTAGCTTTCGTTTTATGTACTATTATAACAATCCATGACCTTTTCATCCCACTAATTTTAACCATTTGGTAAGTATGAGATATGTGTTTCTAGATGAACAAAATTCGGGATATTCATCTCATGCTTTGCAAACCTTTCAAAAATCAGTAACGAACTTACTTGTACATTAGTTCAGCCATGACAGTATTTCCTTCAGAGGTATACAGTTTGGCAAGATAAAACAAACTTGGTGTATGGGATGGACAAAGAGCTAACGCTGAGAGCAATGATGCCTGAAATAATTGTATTACTAAAGTAAGGAGACATTAATGCTTAAAATAGTTGAAGACCGACTTTCCTTCAACTTTGACACTAATAATCAAACAAATATTCTTTTTTGATATATCATGCCTTTCATTTCGAGTGTTTTCTTAAGACTACGCTCAAATTTCAATATGGCAGATAATCACTTTTTTGAGCCACACATGTGGGTCTGTTATATAGAGCTGACTTATAAAGCCCGATACACGGCAATATCTGGCATATTGAATTTTGAGCGTTGGTCCTAAGAAAACGCTCGAAACGAAAGGTATGACATATTAAAAATACCAGCCAAGAGCAATCGAGTGTACATCACTGTGTCTTTTCAGTGATAATTTCACTGGACAGACAGTGTAAAATCTTTGCCGTCGCCTAGTCTTAGTATACGGGACTGAGAGAGGATTGGCAAAACATGAAAAGGGTACTGCCCGACTGATGAGATTGTCGAGGTCGAAACACATGTATAGGGTCTCTATAAGTCAGCCCTCATACCAGACCACATGCGTGGCTCAAAAAAGTGATTACTTCGGCATATCCTTGGTTGATTGAACCAACAGCACAAAGTTTACCGTTTACGACAATACCGTCTAAACGTCATTGTCTTCTTCAGGGCCGATTATTCACGTCGATTGTCGACTCCGAAGAAGAAGATAGCAAAACATCAGTAGAATAAAAAGAACCTTATTTTTATCAACTTCGCGCTATTAGCTTAATCAACAAAAATGTCATTTCCACACTTACATTGATATACACACAGATTACCACTCACATTCGCTTCACTGCGGAATTTCAAAGCTGTTGCTTCATCGGTTGCTTCTTCAGCTTTCGCCATATACAATCTACCCTGAATTCTCCTTATTCACAAACATAAATATAAACTAAGCAGAAAGTTTATGGGATAGAATAAGCGAAACTTCTGCTCTGATCACTGACAATTTTCACGCTAGCTGTAGTAAGAAAAATAGTACTCAGAACATATCGTCCCAATTGATGAAACTTGCCTTTAGGTAGAATGCCTGATGCGCGTGAGGGAAAAGAGTAGTTGCCTGCTCGACACATGGAGCAACATCATTCAAGCGACCTTCAGCAAGAAAGAGCTCGGCTAAAGCCATCCACATATTGGCCTTCAATCATCCGAATTAGGGAAAACGAAGAGGAAATTTTCGATGTCTTACTTAAATTTTTGCCCATGGTAACAAAAAAAAACCTGGCAGATTTTCCGACAACAATTCACACTTGGGGGACACATTAGCGGATTATGTTGATTACCACCCATTCTTTCTAGGTAATTTTTTTCCTGTGATTACATAACAGATAAATTGCTTATCGAAAAATTGTTGAAGTTACAAAAAAACTGGGACATTCGATGCCTCACATTGCAAGCATATGAAGTCCGATCTTCGACGAGTAAGTGTTTGCTATGTCGCTAGGTGCATAAAAACATAAGGGAATTCCCTGATGTGTTGTGAAACCTACTACTGCAACCGGGTGGATTCCGGATGAAGTTTCAATTGAAACGAGGATACATCAAACTCAAGAAATCCATAAATTTGACTTCTTACTAATCTGTCTTCACAGTGCTTCTTACTTCACTATGCGGACCCCAGTAGTTCTAGCATTAAATACGTTCCTTCCTCTTCTTTTTCAACGTCGTAAAACACTCGTTGAGCACGTCTCCTTGTAATCTCGAAAATAGTCTGACTGTGGCGCTCCAGGAGGCGTTCGTTGTTGACTGCCTAAGAGTGTTGGGGCAGGGTTTGGCCCTACACGCGCCGCGACGAGCATCACAACCACTCGAGTACAACGCCCCCAATCCATAAATTATCAGATATTACATGCAAGCCGAACATTAGAGCGAAATGTGCAGTAGAAAACGCAGTTTGTTTTCATTTGTCTATATGAACTCGTTGACACAGACTGATTTCAAAGAGATTACAGTTCAAAACCAGAGGATTAAGCCCCCGGCTTTCATATCTCCGAGGGATGCAACATGCATTCGTCTCTGTTTTATGGCATCGCTTGAGATACTGGATGCATATCTGGCTTTTACGATGACTCACGGTGACCTACCGATGTATCGAATCAATGCTGCCTAACATTCCGAGCAATTCTGGTACTAATTTACTCACCAGAGAGGAATGGATGGCTTGGTGTGCCATGAGCGCAAATTCGAGCCATTGACAGTGTGAGATCCAGAATATATCTGATTACTGCACCACTACAAAAAAAAATCACAAAATGAGTGCTAGAAAAGTGTGGTTTTCCGCTCCACCACATGAATTTAGGTGAAGCAAGATGGTTCGACCCTTCCTATTCCCACTCGTTCGATCCTTATGAGAACGATGGAAATGTCTTAGCATGGCCGATCCGAGATTGTTAGGAGAGAATCAGTACCGAAGCAACACGCGAACTAGTCGAAGATCTTTGTGAGAGATAGATGCGAAGAAACGAATTTGAATTTTGCAAGCCGAATATTAGAGCGAAATATGCCGAAGAAGAACGCAGTTTGTTTTTTTTTTTGTTGTCTAGATGATCTCGTTGCCACAGACTGATTTCAAAGAGATTACAGTTTAAAGCTAAAGGATAAAGCTCTTGGCTTTCATTAATCTCCTAGGGATACTCCATGCATTCGTCTTCAATGTTGACTTCGTTTAAGGTGATTGAGTGCATATCTAACCTTAACAATGACTCGCGTTGGCCTCCCGCTGAACCAAGTCAGCGCTGCTTATCCTCCCACATAAGTCTGAGACCAGCCTGGTACCAAATTTCCGACCCCGGACGGATGGATAGCTTGGTGAGCCATGAGCGCAAGATCGAAGCATTCACGTTGCGTGCGACGCAGAGCACCTCTTACCACTGCGTCACATGGGCTCGTATGTATAAACATATATATATATATATATATATATATATATATATATATATGTAAACATATATATATATATATATAAACATATATATATATGTATGCACATATGCACACCTATACATATGTGTATATATATACATGTATATATATATATTTGTATGTATACATGCGCATACACATACGCACATATGAGGAATTTATTGGGAAAAATTTACTGAGCGAACCTGTGCTCTGAACCTTGCCCATGCAGCCGTGGGAGAGTTAGCACCGCCAGCACCATAGCTCTCGCTGGATACGGATTGACCTCCGGCTTCAGAAGCCGCCATACCGCTATCAACAACTGGATATATGAACAATTAATACACCACTGCATAAGTTACAAAGTGTGAACTCCTATGTTATTTTTAATATATTATAGTTAGTTGATGAACACTATGCCAATACAAATACAACCCACCAGAGACGGACATCTCGAGTCCTACTTGGCTGCTACCTACACTCGGAGTCAGAATGGGAGTGCCAATTCCAATTCCTAACGGGTTCACGAACAGTGGAGCCGCTGAAGACAACTCTCGCCCTACGGAAGGCGTTTGCTAAAGTCTTTTGGCATTAAAAACTGTTGATTTATATTTCGGTACCACTACTAGCAAATATTAATCACAACGCTACTTAGCAGAAATGGTTAGCCATGAAACAAAATTTTCAACAGCCGCAATGACTAGAATTTTTCATTACTTTTTTGAAATTTGATTTGGCACGTAGGTTCATGATATTAATTTGCAGATTAACCCATTAGAGACAGTACATTCCATGGGATACACGGGTGTTTCCTCAGCTTTTTCACAGGATAAAGACAACCCATTGAACTTCTCGTTGAACTGCTGGTAGTCATTCAATTGCCTGAGAAAAGGCGAGTTACACAATGTATTTTGCTTTTGAAAAGACTTTTTTTGACGCGCCGTAGCAGTAAGTATAATATCTCGATTTCTTCATTTGCTTGGATGAGGCCTTCAAATGGATTTCCTTTCAGTAGCCATTCAAAAGCTCCGATTCGCTGATTTTGAAATAATGTCTAGGTATCGAGAAGTTTTCTAGCGTTGCAATCTCACTCTCAGAGTTTGCTTCGCAATTATAAGAAATATATAGACCAAACACACATGAGCACGTAGAAAGATCATGGAGTACCGCAATAACACAAAAAAAAAACTTGGGAATTCTTTCAAAACGGAGAAAGAATCCTAATCAAATGACAAAACGTGCACCATTGGCGAACTGCGCCGTGCGATCGACCAACTGCCGTCTCCAAAGTGTTGACTTACAGCAAGTAGCAACAGTTAAAAAAAAGGAACAGGATTTTCACAAAAAGGTACTTTCAATTTTGCTAACTACCACCCTTTCTTCATAACAGTGATATAATCTATAAATAAGACTTCTCCATGATATTTATGCTTCGTTTCTTATGGACCTTGAAAATTTTCTACACACTATACTACTCCACAAGCAAAGGTGACAAATTTGTCGTGAAATCCATCAATTTTGACAAATATTCTAGAACACAAACCAGCTTTTATACTTGAATTGTCTCTCAGCAAGCTTTGTCCGTCGGCTGGACCTAAAGTTAGCTGATGCCGTTCCTCGTCTACATACCACTCTCGTTTACGCCAAAAATCTAGCAAGTGACAGCAAGTGTCCAACGATTCCTCCACTCGACCTATAACACTCGCAATGAGGAATGTTTTCGTGATTACCACCGACATTAGATTGATTTTATCCATCAAAAATATAAGAACTATAATTCTAAGATAGACTTTGAGATATAATCATTTAAAACATGGCAGTGTTGTAAACTATGTTCCAATCATGATGTTTGAAGAGCCCCGACGAAAAGAGATTTCCGACTAACCCTTTAGCTCTTAAAACTGTCCTAGGTGTAGCTTAGCATTCATAACGTTTATTGCAAAGCATGATTCGGTTTCAATTCACTTGTAGCGAATGTGGCAAAAGTATTGAATTTCACAGATACATACGGGAAAGTAATAGTTTCATTGATCTAGTTCAAAACAAAACATACTTCTGCCCACAGTGTACTTTGCAAATTGAAACGGGATTTTTTCTGTTACACGGTGACAAATGAATATTCGACCTCATTTGCTGTACAAGAAATTCTCATAGGAGTGTTAGTAATCATTCGAGACCTTGAATCTCTGGCTAGGGCCACACGTGGCCGGTTTTTCAAAAAACGCTTTTGTAACGCTGTAAGCCCAAAATAAAATTATATTTCACACGACCACGGTTTTTCTTGCTTATATTTCACTGGAAAACTCCTTCCTTATACTGCTGATACTCTTTCGATATCACACGTCTTGAAGAACTCAAAAATTTGTTTGCTTTTGGAAAAGCTCCTTTGATAGCACTGAAGGAGAAATACGATATTTGTGTTTTACACCTCGCCGGACAGAGAGCGTAAGTTCAAATGATTCCAACGCTCTGCTTATTTTCTGGAAAGACCGTCTTGCTGTAGTGTAGCAGGGAAGATGAGATCAAATTTCACAAATTCGACGAGCTTGCCTATCAGCCTATCGATCGATGACCTGACGCGTTAGACATGTGGGGTGCAACATGGGAAATTTCAATTGGGAATTTTTTCTCGGTTTTGGGAGGAACTTCATATAAAACGATTGACTCAGATACTGCAAGATTTTCTTTACACGTTAAATACTTTTCGTGCTTCCCGTAGATTATACGCGTAAGAAAACTAAGAGTACACAAAAGGTGTGAAACACAATTTTAATTTTTATTGCTACAACGTTATAAAAAAGCTTATTCGCGAAACGCCACATTCGGCTTCAGCCAGGAATTTGAGCTTTCGAATGATTACTAGCACTCCTTTTTAAAAATCTTGTCCAGCAAATGAGGTCCAGTATCCATTTATCGCAGTCTAACATTTGAGTAGCATTGAAACGATAATCAGAAAAATTTACACTCATTTACCAACTAATTCCAAGTCTCTACAACAATGATTTAGATCCTTTCTTTTCTAAAGCGCTAGAGCGCTTGTTTTCTCCTTCTTCACCAGAGCTCACATAATTATAGACAATGATGAATATAATTATGCCCAGCAAGACACACTGGTGTCGTCAAATATGACACAGTACGTTCTTGCGCCTTTGAAATCTCAAAATTAATTAGCATTTTCTTCAAAATTTCAAATTTATAACGAACTCAAATTTCAGACAACATTTGAAAATTTGTGTATACACTTAGAGAGAAGATCTAAAGTCTATTTTAGTCTATTTTATAGACAAAAACATGTGCGCAATTCTTCAAGTACATGAGAAACTAATGCGAGTCAAGTGGAAAGTAGAAATTCAGAGAATTAGGCGTAGCTGTATCAGTGTTCCAACCACTCTCTAACCAATCTGCATTCGAAGTTAGAGAAATCACCGATTAAGTTAAAAATTATCCTTACCAAATTTGGTCTCTATGTGTAATTGTAGAACCATTAGACCATAGTGTGATGGGAAATCCTTCAATGCATTCACAACCAATTCAAGTGCACCCTAAAATTATCGAATATAGTAGAATGAAACATGAAACTGCTCTGGAAAACTACCTTAAGGTCACCTTCAGCTGTAAAAATAAGGGCCAGCAGTAGAATAGCATTCGGTTGCTCGGCATTCAACTCTAATGATCTCGCACATCTCTCCCGCGCTGCCTCCAAATCGCAAACTGAAAGTCTATCACGAATTTGTTTTAAAAAATGTTACAAAGTATAACAGTGGTATAAGCACAAAAAAAGATCAAAGACGAATGTATGCATAAGTGAAGCAGCTACATCAAATCTGCTTCCACATTTGCACATTCTGACTGAGATTCTTCAAGAAATCTACTTTGACACATTCACGACGAAGTTTCGTATAGAGAAATCACACATTTTCTGATTGTCAATATTGGTGCATAATATCTCCAAAGGGGCTTATGATTAACCTTCCGAGTTCCACAAGCCCAATATCAACTCCGGCACACAAAATTGCATCTAGAATGTAAGCTATAATTCTTTGTGCTTTCGTCGGATTTATTGATCGCTAACGCGAATTCATGCTGCTTCTTTGTGATGTTGAACAATCGGGCCTAGAAGCCTCTAGATCTACTAAGAACAACACCACAAACAAACCGCAGGAATTCGCACTGAGATGAATTAACATGACAACGGTACTAAGAACTATGTGGAAGCTTATATTCTAGATGCAATTTTGGGTGTCGTAGTTCGAATTGGGTCTGCGGAAGTCAGAAGGCTAATCGGTAGGTTGCCTCAAACAAATGCATCCACAGAATCAAGTTTCTTATTTTTGGTGAGGAAGCTTATTGCAAAAACTTAAGTGTCAAATTACTATGAGGACAAGTTTTCGTGAGATAATCGGGTTTCCAAATCCACATTTGATAAGCTATCGATTCACAACGAAAAATCAAGAAATCTGTGAACCAAAAAGAATTACTTGAGAAGAGAGATGTGTCTAAAAGTGTTGTTTCGCCGCCAAGGTGTTAACGCTAACACCAAAATTTTCATTAGCAATTTTTCACTTCCTAAATTAATTTCTCAAGAAAGAACTCCAGTATTTCGACACATTTCATTGAAACATAAAATACGCGGATAATGATGTATTTGCATAATTTACATGGAAAGAGAGGAGTAGCGCAGTGTCAGTAGTGTCGCTCATCACAACGACTTTGATCCGACACCATAGAAGGCTCACTAAGCCTTCAACTCGTCATTGTTCAGAAAAATGGTACCGGACTTGGAGACTGCGCTACTCCTCTCTTTCTTGTAAATTATGCGAAAGCACCATTATCTGTGTATCTTATATCTCACTGGAATGAGTTGAGATGTAGGAGCTCATTTCTGAGAAATTGATTTAAGAAGTGAAAAACGGCTAGCTAGTTAACTATGGTGTTAACGTCAACACACTGGCGACGAAATAACACTTTTAGACACCTCTATCTTCTGAAGTGAGATGAGTCACTCTCTGCACATCAAGAGAAAGGCTCTAGCACAGCTTTCAAACATCTCGATGGAAAATAGGCTGGACCACCATTGACTGACGATGATAAGAAAGACAACAATGCCACAAAATCATTTTTGAGCCGTGCATGTCGTCTGGTCTGTTAATAAAAGGGCTGACTTATAGAGCCCGATACACGTGTTTCGACCTTGCAGTCTCTTGACCAGGCAGTAAAACGTTCGTCGTCGCCAACTCTTAGTGTGAGGAAGGGGTACCCACACAGACTAGCAACAGACGAGAAAGGGTAACTGCCCGACTGACGAGATCGCAAGATCGAAACGTGTATCGGGCTGTATAAGTCATCTCTTCTATTAACAGACCACACGACATTCATGGCTCAAAAACGATTTTGTGGCATTTTGAAGTTTGAGCTGTGGTCTTGAGAAAAGCACTTGAAACGGAAAAAAAGACAACAATTTTCGAACAGCAGCTGAACCCGCATCAAGATGTTTGAAAAAGATTTTGGTGAAAGATATGGGCGAGGAAATAAATCAAATGTTTGAAACGTTGTGGTCAGTGCAGTGGATGTGAAGATGAGTCATGGAAAATAAAATGAAGAAAGCACATGACTATACAAAAACAAGCAGGAACGTGGACATCGAACTAACCTATCGCATGGTAGAGCCCACAGTAGTAATGGGCCAAATAGTCGTGAGGATCTGTATGTACACAATTCTCGAACATCGTTAATGCTTTGGCTAGAAGGCGGCGTCGATCGTTGAAACATGGTTCACACTGTGCTCGCAACCTGTTTTATCACTATTAATACGTCATGTATAAAAAAGCATATAATTTACTGCATAGATAGAACTAAGTTAGTAAAACTTCAAGTGCATATATAACTCAAATTCAGCTGATGTTTTGACACATTTATAATAAAGGCGGCACTCCGCAGCATAGTTGACGATCATCTGGAGATCAGCGGAAGCATCACTTGCATCACCTGTCGTCCCGTTGATCGTCGAAAGACTCGAGCGGGTACCAGCAACACTTCCATTTTTCCCTATCGCGTGTAAGAGTATCCCAGTGAGTCCTCCTAGCTCTAGGAATTCGCTGAGCATCATATCTTTCTTCCATCGCTTTCGTGAAGAAATCAGACCAACGGGTCGGTGGTCTCCCTGTAGAGCGCTTTATGTCCACAGGAATCCAGTCGGTAACGGCTCTCGCCCATTGGTTGTCGATGAAGCGCATCACGTATCCGGCCCACCTTACTCTCGATATCCTGGCGTGAAGAACGGCGTCTCTGATTTTCGATCGTTGACGTAGGTCGGAACTTCGGATCCTTTCTCTCATTTGCGAGATACGAGATACTCCTAGCATCGACCTTTTGACTGCGCGTTCAATAACGCTAAGTGATCTTTCATCCTGCTTACGTAGCGACCAGGTTTCTGCTGCATACGTTAGGACAGTGGAAGCATAGAAGGAGATAAGTGATATAGAAAAGTTGCTTAGCTCTTAGTTCGATTGAAATTTAGGTTTGGTGACTTTTCTGTTGAAGTATGGAGGTGCTTGGCTAAGTGAATTTTAGACAACCTGACTTTTCTTTAAGCTCTGAAAAAGGCGAAACCGCCGAAACGTCAACTATTTAAATAAATTCTATAGTGACAAGCACTTGTCGTACGAAGAAAGAACTCTACATGCTTTGCAACGATGCTTGATTTTTTGTGGCTGCCATGGAACGCCGCCTTTTTTAATCGACTCGTTATAATCCTCACAAAGGTCCAACGGTTTCAATGTCCCCAAAAAAAGGATTGTAAACTATTGCTCCTCATTTTCGCTACATAGAAGCTTTTTCCTGCGCGTTTGGAAAGAATTCCTGCGCCTCTATTGTCCTGTATATGCTCCGTGTTCTTCCGTGCACCCTCCAATGTTTTTTGTGGATATACAACTCTTGAATGTGACAAAAAGAAAACACTCGTTCACTATGCAATCAAACGCTGCCACCATTCAGTGTTCTGTATGTGCTGGAAGGAATATTACTAAGTTAATCTCACTGTTTTGATAATCTGTCGTCCTATACAGTAACCCGAGATTTATCAAATCTCAAAATCGGGAAAAAAAAGCGAGATGTTTGACAACAATGGAGCTGCAGAATGCACGCGATGTTAGTTCATAGGAACAAGGCCATCGCTATGTCTCCTCAACAGCCACATTCTGTTCTGGACCGTAGGTCTTTTGATACTTGATAGATTATCAAGTGAGAAACCCTCAAGAGGTCATGTCTCCGAGTACGAGTTATAGCTTAACATTGCACTGGATAGATTATCACTTGGTCACAAGAAGTAAAGTATAAAAACTTCGTGTACCAAGATAAACCGACAAAGGGAATGAACCCTATAGAGGTCAGAGCAACCACGGGTCCCAATATGACTACCGTAGAGGTCTTGCCACCGCAACTCTATCAACCGAATACCGTAGATTGAAGGGTCAAGAATAGCTGCAAACTTCCATCAATACACCCAATTCAAAATGTGAAAAATTGACAGTCTCAGTGAGATGATGTCACAGAATCGAGCACTTCCTATGAACGCAACACGAAAGATTAGATGGAAGGGCCGTACTATCGTGGAGTAGTCGCGTTAGTATCCGTCGGAGTTTCCACTGACGATAATTTTCAGTTTCACTTCTTGATCATGGAACGCTGATCGTGTAAAGATCGCGATGAATCCGCAAAAGTCTTGTGTTGTCAACAAACGTTAGGATAAAAGCAGATAGCACTCCTGAAAGACTTCTAAAGCCTTGCAGGTGATACTCTCGAAGGGATTTTCCAAGCTAAGCCAAAGATGTGAATCATAATATAAAGCGCATCCCAAACGGAATGGTATTCGAGTACGCCTTACAAACATCCCGTCTGGGCAAAAGCGTAGCATACTTATTCACGATACCTTTATGTTTTCGCTTCAAAAACGCGTATCTAGGGATTACCAGAGGTAGACGATTTTGAAACCCAAAAAAGAATGTCTAAAGCCTAAACGAGGTTGGTACGCCAGGGCCATACAGCGGTTTTTCGGAGGCTTCGGCCACCTCGTCAGTGACCCCAGCCCCACATTGAGCCCTGCATTGTAGCAAGGAGGGAGGCATATGTGGTGATGGCATAGTGTATATTGACACCGGTCCATCACCACTTTTTCACTCGATGGATTTCGGCTGTTAGATCAAAACTGACCCATAAGATCGACTGTTTTTAGAACCTTTAGTTTTAAGGTAAGTGAAGGTTTTAGAAACAGTCGATCCTATGGATCGATTTTGCAAGTCTTACGCAGCCTTCGTTTACGAGAGCAAGAGAACTATGAGAGATATTCTTGCTTGTAGAACGAAGTCCTTTCCCTTATGAATTTTCAAATGCTTCTACAAAATTTACTAAGCTTTACGAAAAAACACATTGCGATAAAAATTCGCTAAAGAGTAGCAAAAAAACCATGATAAACAAAATTACCATACCCATGAGCTATCGCACACAAGAGTTGAGCTCTTCCCTTCATATAGTCGAGCGGTCCATTCGAACAGAGTTTGACTGCTGCCATAGCATGAGTGATGGCTGAATTAGAAAGCATATAGAAGATTACCCATTGTCCGAGCCAATTTCTTTTTTTTCCTCCCCCAGCCTCTTCCTCCCCAATTTCAAGCTCCCCTTTTTAAAAATTCAACCCACTGGACGGCGATTTCACACATCCATGAGCAATCAATTTCCTTTTGGAAACTGCTAGCACTCCAACAAGTGGGTGAGCAAAAACTAAAGATGCACCTAAGAGTTTTGCGCGTAAGAGTGGTAGCAGAGTGGTGGCATCGGTGATGGCATCGGTGGTGTAATGGTACCACGCGCTCTCAGTATGTGTAAAACGTTGGTTCAACTCCTGGTTAATGTCGAACGTTTCAATATGTCATGTAGTATTCGCACATGCATATTTATAACATCATGCCACTGTTAAGAAGCTTTAAAACTAGAAAAATAATCTAGACAAGACACTAAAGAGTACTGGATGATAAGCACGCGTGAAGAAAAGCCGAAAGAAACCACTAACCAGCATCATTCTGTCCTAAGTGCTCCATATAGAGTATGGCAGCCTGCATGTGATAAGTGGCCGAGTTTGATGAACCAGTATCCGAATCATTAGTTGCTTGATTACTCTCTTTTGACGCCACTGCGATGCATTGCTCCAGTACACGAGCTGCCCTCAGATGCTTCCCGCGGCACACGAGACAAAAAGCGAATTGTTGCCTTTGAAATGAAAACAAAACAAGATATTTTCGCTATGATTTCAGTAGAAAAAAATTGTCAGCAAACGGATGACCACACTCAAATACTCCAAAACGTTTGATGAATTTTCTGATGAGCAAAGACAAGAAGAATGTACCACAGATACTCGTCCTGGTTCACGAATTTCATTGCTCTCTCATAGATGGAACAGAGGAGGTGGTATTGACGCAACGTTGACAAAACCTATAAGATAACAGTTGAAGCTCAACGTAAACAAACTCATATCTCCATAAAAATTCAAAAAAAGTAAGATCTAATTCCACATATTTTGGTGCATGATCTACTAGATTCTCCAGTTTTACTGCTTCTAAGCAGTGCTGTGAAGCTATAAATGGGAAAAATGACAAAGATCACGGCTTTAGTTAATCCTTGAGGGATGGGGTCTTCAATTTTTGACTGTGCTTCAGGTAACTGAATAATGACTCGCGGTGGTCTCCCGCTGTATCGAGTCAGTGTGCTAGGAGAATTCTCACTAATTCAGAGCTCATTCATGGGTCTCTCAAATACAGGAGGTCCCCGACATTCAAAATTATGCGTTAACATGTGGTAGCTAAAAGTTATCTAAAAACCGAAAGGGTCACTCACAAAATTCAAGATAAAAAGTGGAAAATAGAGACAAAAGGCTCCCCAGATATGAGATACTGGGTTGGAAAGAAAGCTCTGAGGCACTTTGATAAGCATGAGATAACTCCCATCCATATCAAGGGAATACTACAGTTTCTTATGTGAGATTTTCCCACTGAAGATCTATAAATTATTCGCTCTTATTCACATTTTGTGAAAAGCCTCCCCCATGACTTACGATGTAATCAAAGCTCGCGGTTTACTGTGCCATTATTGGAGAAAGGGTCTTTCACAGCGAGGTGCAGTCGATGAAATCAACGAAGTTGAAGGTGAAAGCACAATAAGCGAATTTGCTGCTGGACGCTGGTTTCAATGCTATTCAATGCCGGAGATCTTGACCTCGAAGACAAGGGTAGCCGATTTGTATCGTTCGATGAAATTGAAGAAGCATGGCAAGAGTTCTTTGATTCAAAGTCGAAGGAATAGTACTTCGACGAGATCCAAAACTTGGCAGACCAATGGCAGAAAGTCGTAGAAAGCGATGACATCTATTTTGAAAAATAGCTTATATTGCTTTTGTTTGGAATTCGTCCATAAATTTGCAAATTTTTACAAGTTCCCCAAAACTTCTTTCCAACTTAATAGTCCTTACGTGAAGTCGATAAGATAGGTGGAAATGATGACGTAGCTAAAGTAGTAGTAGATTCGCGACTCGTACAATGTTAATATGGTAAGCTAGGAATACCAGGTACTATATATTTGCGGAAGATCACCGACCCGCGGGTCCGATTTCTTCACGAAGGCTATAGAAGAAAGATATGATGCTCAGCGAATCTCTATAGCGAGGAGAACCCACTGGGCTACCCTTCACGCGATAGGGAAAAATGCAAGTGTAGCTGGTACCCGCTCGAGTCACTCGACGATTAACGGGACGACAGGTGATACAGGTGATTATTAGCGATGACCAAGGAACAAAGATAACAAAAGCTTGCCAGACGATACTGAGTGATTGCTTTGATTCATCATGAAAACATGTGATTCATAGGTCTACAAGCACTTCTTCCCATGTGTCCACGGTTTCTGCCAGTTCACATGATAACCTGCCAAAAGAGCAGGTCATTGGTAAAAGTCAAAACACTATGATTTCGCTTGTGGTTTCGGTATGAATACGTTCAATGCCCACTCGTGATCACCAGATCATTCCTGTTAATGGATGAATGCCGATGGCACCATTACAGTTAAAACACAGATGATAAATGATTGGGAAGGCTGGGAGAATCTCAGATGATAAGTAGCACTGCAAAGGGTAGCCACAGATTCAAAACCTATCTGAATTGCGAATTTTGCTCGTATCTCAGCATTCTTGTGTTTGCCGTCCGTTCAGTCAGAAGAAAGAAGGGACGTCGATTAGTTGAATCGGCGGAGATTCCCTACTAGATCAATAAAGACTGTTAAAGAGTCAAAAAAGGATTTGTAGGGTTACCGTGGACACACCGATTTTCGGATGAAATTGAAGAAGAATGTTCACAAAAAACGTGAATATACCAAAACCTAGCTGCTACGGATAAAGAAGAATCGATAATGCAGTAGCCTGAATACTACAGTAGCTCTTGACCTGCACTACAAGCAGCTATATGAGCTAGGAAATAGTGGTAACGATAGATAACGGACCACTTCCCCTACATACGTTCTCTTATCTCTGAAAGTACATTTCAGAGACATAAATGATATGTAAACATGATGAAAAAGAGATCAGTGAACATGCCATCACGATGACAATGGTAGGAGTATCCCAGGCGTTGTAATTTAGTCCTTTCTAGACGGTGAAAGTCGTTTTTTACCCTCAACTTTTCAAAACTTTTCTTCGCCGAATATAACTCTTTTACTAGAATTTGATTGGTCATTCGAAAGCTTGAATCTCGGCGAATTCAAAGCTTTGCTTGGTTTATGAAAAGGGCTTCTTAATACGCTGCATTAGCGGAAATAAAATCATGTTTCACACTCGGAGTGCTTCGTTTGAATGATTTAGGTCTGTGGATTAGACTGTACTAATACTTATTCTAAGGCGCAAATCTCGGCGATCGAAGCTCAATTTGGCTTTCGAGTTCTTCATAGTGCTTTGTACAAGCAAAAATAAAACTACGTTTCACTCTCAGAGTTTTCTTCGCACATAGGAGTTATATATGTACAAAGATATAAGAGCATGTAGAAGAAACTATGGAATACCGGAATGGAACCGGAAACTGGGGATTTTCTTTCCGAAAGCGAAGATAAAAATCCTTGTTTGATAATAAAAATAGTGCGCCGAGTGCGGAAATCGATCAGTGGCCGTCCGGAAAGGGTTAAAGCGCGATCAAAGCTTCGAGGACACTGACACATATGTCAACACGGAGAAAACCAGCTCAACATGTGGTGGTGCCCCTTAATGGGAGTCCCTATTCGAAAGTCCGGCTACGGTTCCATAAAACAAACACATAGGTGGGAAATATTGAATTGACGGTCGGATTTCTTCACAACAATCCCGTAGAACAAACACAAAGGTGATCGGTCTTCCTTCTCTCCGGGACTCAGTAATCACCTTGCATATATCCTGGACCTTACTATCTCATAATAATAGATTGACTTCGGATTTCAACAGAGTCCCGTTACAAACGCTTTCCTCTGAATTTTCATAGTGATTGTATAATTTTGAAGAGATACCAATAGAGCTAGACATACACGTTACCATAGTCAACAAATTGTAGACAGATTTCGCACTTTTGAGTGATCGATTACGTGATGTAGACAGATCGGCGCTTCGATTCAGTACCACTTCTCGCGTAGACAAGACCTAAAAAAAGTGAAGGACGAAACATCTTTGTATGGTTAAGAAATCAAAGGTTCTTGATACTCAAACCGTCTTCTTTCGTATTTTTTGAAAAGGTAAGACAGATTGCTAAACACTGGTATTAGTATCACCCAACATCCTTAGAAATACAATTCGAAAGACCGACTTCCTTGGAACCTCGGCACGTTAATTATATAAGAGTTTGAAGATGAGAAGAAAAGCTCAGGAAGTTAATCTTTATTTAAAGCTTCACGAGGTTGGTGTCCTTTTGCTAATCGATTGTTCTTCTTTCCGGTCGATGGGTTTTCGCGATTGCTTGTGGCTGACGTCTCGGCAAATACGCCTTCTCCAGAGCCCCAACGTATTATTCGTTGTAGATTTATCTATATGACTATATACTGTGAGAAGAAAAAAAAACAAATAATTTGAAAATAATCAAAAATTATTGATTTTTTTCTTCTCACAGTATATAGTCATATAGATTAAGCTACAACGAATAATACGTTGGGGCTCTGAAGAAGGCGTATTTGCCGAAACGTCAGCCACAAGCAATCGCGAAAACCCATCGGCCGAAAGGAAGAACAATCGATTGGCAAAAAGACACCAACCTCGTGAAGCTTTAAATAAAGATTAGCTTCCTGAGCTTTTCTTCTCATCTTCAAAACTTAGACATTCAATTGTAGCACTATAACACTGCTGTAATGGCGAAGGTGTTTGAAAAAAAAAACAGGTGTACCAGTAGTAACGTTTCTACTCGGCTCCACAAATGCTTTTTGGCAGTTTTCCTAATTTACGAGATAAAAAAAAAGAATAACGGTTTTAAGAAAATAGTTGGCAGCGCTAAAATCGATTACTAATTACTATATTAACACGAAATTCAATGCGATTACCAACAACGCTGTAACTAATTCCTTCTCAATGGGTTAACAAACCTTTATCACCCCCATACAATCACCACAGATTTTGAACTAGTATACTGCTTCTGTTCACCTTCGCTCTTCCTTTATTCTCTCAATCTTAGGCCAGTGCCATCAACCGCGTTAATCACATGAGGAACTGCAATCCTGGTCCACAAGGTTAGCCAGGTTTGCATGTGTCCAACTATAGCTCTGTTGACTTACGGACCATAAAATGAATAGTAGTCGAGCATAATGATCTTTAGAATCTTCATACAGCCGCACTAGAGTATTACAAGACGTCACCGCAAGCAGTCCAGGCCTTGGGGTTTGTACGTTTTTCTATTTTGAGAGTAGATTTCTTAGTGGTTTACATCGATTCTAGTACTTAGTCGACCGACTCGACCGATCCAGGATGATGTAACAAGGCGCATCTCCTCTGATAAGTGGTCGGTGGTTCAATTATACAATTATTCAATCAAAATGATTCAAATATAACTAACTATGAATCACAGTTTAACACTGGAATGCTATAACTACCATAAATTTTGAAAAAAAAAACACTGATTCGTTCAACACAGGGTGTCTTAAGCAATCGTTAAAATGTGAAATTCAGCATCGAGTACGAGTCGATAGATATAACGGGTGTAGAAGAAAAAAAAAGCTATTACCTCACTGATAAGCAAGAGTAGAATGACTTCTTCAGTTCTCGATATAGGTGAGAAATATCCTTTTTGAGATCCCATATAGAAACTGAAAACATTAGTAACATATTTTTCTATGGTTTCTTAATGATCACAAATTAGAGCTATGCATGCCAAAATTTTTCCCAGCCGAAGGTTTTAAACTTAAAGCCTTAGATCTTAGAACTTTTCGCGCTAAAATTTATGTTCTCGGAGAATAAGACAACTCAAGTAAGGCCGGTCTGGATTGACAATACTATGCATAGCTTTTTTTAAGGGGGAAAATGTCATATAAAAATCGCATATATAAAAGCTACTCCCGCTTTTGTAAGACACTCATAAGATCATTCCAACTCATTATCTCATCAGTGTCTCACATCTCATTATAGGTAAGTCTTGACAAAAGCGCCGAGGCCTGAAACAAAAATGGACTCGTAGATCGAAAAGTATACAAGCATTTAAACAGTCCCTAAGATCGACTGTTTTTAAAACCGCGCAGTAAACAACCAACCAATTCCAGAAGAAGAATGTCTAAAGCCTAAACGAGGTTTGTAAGCCAGAGCCATACACCGGTGTTTCGGGAGGTTTCAACCTCCTCGTCAGTGATCCCCGCCCCACATCAAGCCCTGCATTGTAGCAAGGAGGGTCACTGACGAGAAGGCCCAAACCTCCGAAACACCGGTGTATGGCCTTGGCGTACCAACCTCGTTTGGGCTTTAGACATTCTTCTTTTGAATCATTTCAAATAGTGATTGTGGTGGACAGAAGAAGCACAGGTCATCAATGAAGACAAAAAAGATGAACCTCTCAGAGAGACTTGAAAAAAAAACTCCCCAATCTTACTGAAACAATCGTCCAGTAATACAATAGTAATACACGTGAATTGTATGGAAAAACATTAGACATCATGTCACAATAACAGTAAGCCAATCACCTCAAATTTTGACTTTTCATACTGACAGCTTGGCTCGTTGCACCTCCCCTACCATCGGCAGGTACAGCTCGGAGCAAAAGCTCTGCAAATTGTCGAGACATCTTCTGTTGAAGACGTTCTCCAGTAGACTTGTCTCCAAGACAAGTTATAATTCGACGATACCTAGCGTTAAAGTAGAGAATATATATAAAACATTCGATAGGATTAGCCTCAGTACATAGAATTCTGACAGAAAGGAGGGGTAGGAAGCAGACAAACTACATAATCTCTTGAGGAGGTCGAGGATCAGTCGAGCGATGGCGATACTCCAAAAAACGTCAGTACTCACCACTCTATTCCTTCGACATTGCTCTTCCTATCGATAGTGGAACAGCGTACCTTCAATGCAGCTACACGTTCCAAGCAATATTCAAGAATGTCTCCTTGAAGAAGCAAGTGAACAGAAGTGAAATGAAAAGAAACACATCGCTAGAACTAACCCTAATTTCTCAGACCGTGACAAGTTTGTCATGGGTGTTGCCACACTGCCTACAAAGATATTTTCAGCAAACAAGAACTACATATATGACTCAGAAAACATAAAACAATATATTCAATGATGGCGAAAGTCTATGGCGCTCCCATGGAATGGGTGAGAACGTGGGTTCAGCTCCTGCCTGGGTCGACTGTCTTGCATACCACTTGACATCATTAATATGATTAATCTCATAGAACGATAAAGCTTTTGAGCTGATCTATCATGAGGAATGCGCCGTGCTTTCCACTTCATCAAGCATCGCTTGAGGATGACTGAATAGATATCTGGCCTTTACAATGATTCGCGGCGGCCTAGATATACCAAGTCAGAGCTGCTATCCTCCCAGACAACTCTGTACCATTTTGCCGACCCCGGAAGTATGGAAGGCCTGGGAAGCCGTGAGCGCGAAGTGAACCATCGGCTGTCAATTGATCGATCATGTGTGTTGCAGAACTACTCTAACCACTAGGCAACACGCGCTTTTTAACATCTTAATACTGTTGAAAAAGTGCTGAAGATAGAAATTCTCATTTTTGTTGCCTGTATGTACAATAATATGATAAAAAAAGGAGTATGGTCGACGCTGATCAATCCTTTGAAGATGTATTTGACTTCACTTAGCGTCGTAGGTTTGAACAATGACTTGCATGGTCTACCGATATTTCAAATAAGTTGTTTCATTCTTCCGGACAACTTTGAACCAATTTGTCAATCCCGGATGGATGGGAGGCGTGGAATCGAACCAGAGACCATGTGCATATCATTGCAACTCAAACCACTACGTTGAACACTCTCTCTAACTTTGAATTTATCCTCATCAATTAAACGAACTCCTGAATTTATCTAAGCTTTGTTCAGAAAAGAGCTATGCCCGCACCTTTCCCTGGTCCAGCAACAATATTTTTCTCAATCTCTCCGACATATAGGATGGCCAGCTCAGCAGCTTTCTCATAGCAGAACAATGCCTTCTTTTTATCGTAGCTTTTCTCGATACTTTCCAAAGCCTCCATGCAAAAACCTAAACTGACAAATGAACTTCAATTACTATTCAAAAGCACAGGAAATATATCGTTAATGGTAAATGGATGAAGAAGAAGCTTTCAGATATGATTTTCAACAAAAAACACCACGATTGAGCTCGTCATGGAGGTTAAGATCAGCGCTATTTTATCACATAAAGTCGCTAAAGCATGTAAATTTCAGCATTTCTTAACGTTATAGACGAAATCCTTTCATTCAAAATAATTTCAAAAAAGAATGCTTCAAGCCTAAACGAGGTTTGTACGCCAGGCCATACACCGGTGTTTCAGAGGTTTCGGTCTCCTCGTCGGTAACCCTCGCCCCACATTAAGCCCTGCATTGAAGCAAGGGGGGAGGCGTAAGTGGTGATGACACAGTTTATTGCGAGGTTCCATACACAGTCGATCCTGAAAAGTGGTGATGGACCAGTGTCATTGTACACTGTGCCATCACCACATACGCCTCCCTCGTTGCTTCAATGCAGGACTTGATGTGGGGCGGGGGTCACTGACGAGGAGGCCGAAACCTCCGAAACACCGGTGTATGGCCATAGCGTACAAACCTCGTTTGGGCTTTGAGCATTATTTTTGGAATTATTTTGAATGCTTATTGCGAGGTTTTAAAAAAGGCGATGTTATAGACATCGTTACAATTGACGCACCAGAGTGGATGGGAAACTTGTTAGAAACAAGGTTAGGAACAGAACTAGACACTCGATCTCCAAAGGAGCGATGGTGAAGTCCCACTGCAGAGCACTTGATGTCAAAAGCAATTAATAAAGAACACCTTTTATAGCGTAGACTTCGGCCACCAGTCGCAGAGCTCGAAGAGTGCGGAACGGTGTATTGGCGAGTTCCATTCCAGAATTCTCGATATCTTTCAGTGCCTATATTGTCGAAATACTATTCAGATGTTGAGTAGAAGGAAGGACGAATGAGGAAGTGAACTGATACCTGAGTATAGGATGCACAAGCATAATGAAGCTTAGCGAGTAGTAGATGAGCTTCCAAAGTCGCTCCATCACTGCAGCGTTCAACTGTCTCATTTAAGAGCATTTCAGCTTCTCGTAAGGCACTGGCGTGCTCACTTCTTGGTAAAACCTCTAAATTATCCAGTCTATAGATGATGTGAAATCGCAGCAAGAAACTCAGTTCTGAAATCCTACCTATTGACTACTCAAAAAGGCATAGAAATGATGAAAATTCATGGTTACATATATTCAATAGGCCGGGGAGAAATCCAATAAGAAAGAACGTAGCTTTCCAAAAAATCAACAAAAAATTCAAAGGCAAAAGGTTCCGCGCTTATCAATCCCTGAGGTGTATAAGCCATGTAAACGTCCTCAATTCTTAGCCTCGTTTGAAGTGATGAATGCAAATTTGGCCTTCCCAGCGACCCGTAGTGGCCTACCAATGTATCGAGCCAGCACTGCTATCCTTCCATACAAGTTCTGGTACTAATTACCAACTCGGAAAGATCAAAAGCTTCGTGAGTCCTGAGCGCGGAATCGAACCATTCTTTGAACGACCATAGAGTGCAGGGCAACCTTGATCACTGCGCCATGCGCGCTCATGACATATCGTACAATTTATAGGTTGGAAAAAAGTTGAATAAGAAAGAAACTTAACTTTCCAAACCCTACAGGAAACGATATGCAGGAATTAAACCATCATTATTGAGATAATGTGCAGTTCAAACTTAATTTAAGAGACTGCTCACCGTCCAGTTTTTCGAGAAAAGTCTCCAGCTCTAATTCAGCTTCAACCAAATCCACCATATCCTCCATTCCAGAATGTTTCGCCTTCATCGCTCGAAGAAGATCAGATAATCGCTTCCAATTTCCTGATTCAGACAGTGATATCAACTAGTGCCTATCAGGACCATGTGATCAACAATAGTATGTGGAAAACCCACCATCGGCTCGTGCACGATCAACCTCCGCTTCCAGCCGGCTTCCGCGAAGTTTGGTCGCCATTTGGGAAGAAGCGCTAAAGAAAACGATTGACCGACGTCGTTGTATCGATTTCTACCTCAAGTTTCTCTTCTATGAAGAAACATCAGATCAAGGAAGTGCCGGGAAGTGCAGTGTATCAACTCTGGAATGATTGGTTAGAATCCGCACCGATCGGAGAATATCAAGAAAGTGGTAGAGCTGACGAAAAATCTCCAAACACCACGCGACAATGAATCACCATAAAGTATTACAATTCATAGAGGATAAAGGATGAAGCTCTCAGCGTTGATCAATCCCTGACGAATGGACGCCATGCATTGGAATCCATCCGTAAGATCATTAGAGGTGAGTGAATGCGTATATAGCCTCGACAATGAATCGTGATATCCTATCGATTTGTCAAATCAATGGTGCTACTTTACCAGACATCTGGTACCAATATACCGAAGCCGGAGGAATGGAACAGCTAGTGAGCCTTGAGCGCGGGATCGAACCATCAAGCACCGCTTAATCAACCACGTGTACGTCGCAAAGCACCTCTAAACCACTGTGCCACACGCGCTCAAGATATTCTGTACTCTTTTTATTGTTGCAAAAGAAGATCAAAGGAGAAAAAAAACGCATGTTTCCAGAGAGAGAGAAAAATCAACAAAAGGACACCCTTGATTGAAACTTATAAGGGTTTATTATAAGGGTTAGATCGGTTTTGGCACTAAACAATAAATACCAAATTTGTTGGCCAGAATTAAAATTGCATGAATTTGGCATCGCTAAATCAAGCATTTTCTGGCGAAAATTTTGGTATACAGTATACCCAATAAGGTGGAGTGCTGTGCAAAAACAATTGCGTCAGCCGGGATTCGAACCCAGATCTCACTCTTTCCGGGAGCGTATGCTAACAGTTGCACCACCGACGCAATCCTGACCGATTTTGGTATACAACTTTTCTATACTTGCTTTGGGACGGAGCTGTTGTGGGAACGAATTCGCTTGCTACTCATGCACGAATGGTGCGTAGGAAAAAAAGCTAGTAAAGCGACGCGCAAGATTAATAGAGGTTCCTGTGGACGGCCCGAGCGCGGCTGATCTCCTCCAGACTGTTCTCTCCAGCTTTGAGCTTCGCGGACCACTTCCTAGTCATCCTTTCTCCAATTGCATCATCGCCCCAAGCTCCATTAACCCTTCAAGGAACTTACGGTACGTTGACGTCGCGCCCCGTGAGTGAGGCGGCGCATTTCTTGGGAAGCAAGACGCAGACAGGATGACATTCCTGTACAGAGACGCATATGCCGCCCTCTACGAGTGCCGCGCAAGCGACGGGGCGACTTCGCTTGCCCATGAACGCTAGTCCACAAAGGGTTAATCTTGCACGCCGCTTCACTAGCATTTTTCCCTACGCGCCGTTCGTGCATGGATAGCAGGCGAAAAAATTCCCACAACAGCTCCATCTTGAAGTTAGTCTAGGCAAGTTGTATATCAAAATGTTCGCGAGAAAATGAGCAATTGAACGATGCTAAAATCATGCAATTTTAACCACCGCTGGTTAGTAAATTTGGTAATTACCTCTCTAGTGCCATAATTTATGGAACGACCTAATATTCGCTAGGCTCCGTATGGACATGATTGGAACTACCTATGAACTTTCATTAGAGCTCACCTATGCCCAAACTAAACAATATCAGGCTCACTGTCGAGTTTTTTAGAAATGACAAACTCATGAGTGGCTTGGAAAGTCTACATGATGACGTCACAAGGGTGAGGTCCCAAAAATGATGTCACGCTACTGCAAATTTCCCATCGCTTTGAAATCAAGGGAGGAATTCTTGGTATCTAACAATCCCAACACAGTCAGTGATTTCTCAGAGTCCAAACTACTCTCGTTTCAATTCTTAACAATCTCGAGAAGGCGGTACTCCAAAGCTGTCAGCAATAAAAGCTTCTCATTCTATGCTTCATCATAACGGGAAAATATTCAGTAACTATACCCAACAAAAAGAACGCATATGGCGCAGTGGTTAAAGGTGCTCTACGTCGCATACGAGGTCAATGGTTCGATCTCGCACTCATGAATCACCAAGCCATCCATCCCTCCGGGGTCGGTAAATTGGTACCAGGCAGGTCTCAGACTGTCTGGGAGGATAAGCGGCACTAACTCAGTTCAGCGGGAGGCCACCGCGAGTCATTGTAAAGGCCATATATGCATTCAATCACCTCAAACGAAGTTGAAAATTGGAGTCGAATGCATGGCGCAACCCTCAGGGATTGATCAACGCCGAAAGCTTTATGCTTTTATCCTTTATACCCAATAATGTGGAGTGCCGTGCAAAAACATTTGCTTCAGCCGATATTCGAACCCAGATCTCACTCTTAGCGTAAAAAGAGTCCTGTGCAAAACGAGCGTAGCTGGTGCAACGGTTAGCATACGCTCCCGCAGAGTGAGATCGGGGTTCGCATCCCGGCAGACGCAGATGTTCTTGCACAGCACTCCACATTATTGAGTATATTACAAGATCATACCACTGCAAGTGGCGGTCAGATAAAGAAAATCTGATTAATTATTCAATAACTATCACGCATGAAGCTTATGCATACCACGATAGGAGAAGTCCAGTAATGATATGAGATATTTTGAGCCGTTTGTGAGCTTTACGTGCTATACAGGCGT
>JAHQIW010005682.1:0-65551 GCA_019055375.1 Parelaphostrongylus tenuis
ACAAAGCCTGTAATCTAAGGCTGGAGGGAAGCTCGACAGGAGAGCTGGATGAAAGTCAAAGGTAGATATCCGGGGGAGGAAAAAGTAGAGCAAACATAGCGCAGCTGGGTTTTCAAAAAATACATCCAGAATTGTATTGTTTTTTGTTTGTTGTTCGGGACTTGTGTTTTGTGATTTTATAAAAATTTTGTGGAATCACTCTGAAAAATAACACCATTTTTCGGGCCTTGTTTTTCTGAACGTGTTGTTTGCGTTGCTGGGGGATTTGTAACGCCCCCACACCCCCGTCTTATCGGGTCAATGTTCGCTTGTGTGTCTGTTTCTTCCTTTTATATTAAGGCCTCCCAGGGGAACCGGTCCCCCCCGTCCCCCGGTATGTTATGTCACTTAACGTATAAGGAGAGGGGGGGGGAGGTAAAACAAGAAACTAGTGAATGACCCCGTGGACCAAAAAAAAGGTGAATATATGGGCCGGAGTATTCAAAATTGGAAGGGTACATGGGGCAGGTGTGTCCATTATAGAAAAACAACTGTAAAATTGTTTTGCGTTTTTTTTACAAACTAATATCTCAAGACCACGCGAATTACACAAATAAACAAAAAAAAATACGGTGGCTCATTATCACTTTACGATAGGACATCTATATAACGGGTTTGTTCGAAATACGACTCAAACCAATAGCGCGTGAAACCTGGTCTAAGATTTAGCCCCCCCATACTCTTAAAGCTTTAAAAATCTTGTGGGGGGCTAAATAAGGACCAACGCTAGCAAAATTTGGGGAAACCCAGTTTCATGGGGAAAAACAAAACACAACCCTTCCAAAAAAACGGCAGTAAAAAATTTCAAAATTGACAATTACTCCGGATTCACACCAGCAACGCACATCTACATGGCGGTTTTTCTCTTCGCTTTTATATTCATCAAAATACATATGATTTTCACGACCGGCCCCGGCAGGGATACACTTCCCCTTTTTAATGTGCTAAAGACACAAACTACCCTGCGTAGTGACCAACAGGTGCGGAAGGCCTTGTGATGAGTGAAAAGAAAAATAAACAAACAAATAAAAAAAAAGTTGTCAGAGGAGTCTTTGTTGCTGTCCATAAAAAAAAAAAACTAAACTCCTCTAGCACCCCATCAAAAAAATAACCCCCCCACCAATAAAAAAACCCGCTCGTATGAAAGAGAACAAAAAGAGGGAAAAAAAAATTGTAGCGCCGTTACGGCCACACCTGGGTTATTTACTTATTATACTGCTAAAAGGCCTGTCTGTTTTACACACACCCCTGCCACTCTCCTGATCTATACAAGCATAGCACTTCTTAGCTTTAGTAGCGTAGCGGGCTGTTTTATTCAAATAGCAGTTCAGAGTAGACCTAATTAGGCATATCTGGAAGAGGTAAAATGGGGGGCAGTTTTTTCTCTTTGCACTGAAACAGAGGGTCGCAAAAAATAATCCAAAGATCGAAAAAGGCGGTCAACATCACCTGTCGACGGGGGACCTTATATGATACTACGCGCAACACATCGATCGGGGGCGAGGGGAAAGGCACCCACCCCTTCGGGTGGGCGGCACGAGGGCGGATCGATTACCGGCCGGGGTCTAGATGTGTTCGGGGGGGGCTACGATTCTGTCTGTGTTTTTTTTCCAAAAATTGGAAGGATTATATCCCCCCAATATTTATCCCTGCCGCTTTTTCTCGCAAAAAAGGAAAAAACTCTTCCATATAAAAGCAGGGTGGATTGGGGGGACACTTCAAGGTTTACTAACAATTATAACTGTCCTCGTTTGACAAAGTCGGTATTGGCGCTTTTTGGTACTTCCCCAGCAAATAAGGTATGTAAAACCGGCCCCACCGTTGGGAGAAAAAGGCAAATCCAACACTACTCGTGAAGGTGTGACAAACTTTTTCTTTGGATACAGTGTTTTAAAAAATAGCGTTGTATGGAAACACGGCCAGCCCATGTACGGTTTTAGAGCGAGGATTTGAGTTTTTCAAGATATACTAGAAGTCCTCATGAACAATGCTTGTCCAGCAAGTGAAGTAAAGTATTCTTATCGGTGTATCAGAATAAATAACCAATTTATTCAGACATTTGCCTTCCAACAAAAGTACATCAACTTCAAACACATAAGGTTTTTAAAAACAATCGATGAGAAAGATAATGTGTTCAAATAAATAAATAAATGGCACGCGTCTTATCAACTATATGAATTACTGAGCATATACAATTGACATTTGCCATGTGTTGAACACCTCATATATATCTCTCCTTCTCACTATCTATAAAGGGTAACTGTGGAGCGTGTGGCTCAGGGACACGAGGCAAGCAATAATCGCCAAATACGTACAAATTTTGGAGAAAACACAAAAGAAGAGTATTTAGGCCACAACAACAAGCCAAGAAATAAACAAACTTAAGCTACTTGCGGAAGTGATAAGACAGGTATTCGTACTAGTTTCAGATCGTTCTTAAAAATCCCAGCTCCCACTCCATTATACCAATATGGTCTTTTAGAAGCCTCAAAGACCTATCATCCAGCCCGCCAGAAAATAATGTAATTTTGACAACCTAGTAGTTATATAACATGGTTTGAGCACTGTAATCAGGTTACTATATGTCCGTTAAACGGATCACAGGACATGGTGTCCATTTCGTGCAGCCATTCTCTTGCAAACGGCTATAATACCTCTACTTATTAAGGGATTAGACAAGAGAATTCTCTAGAATCAATGCTTGTCGAATGACAAAAATAAAAACACAACTATGAGTGTCTAGAGACATTACCATTCAACCAATCTGAAGAATTGATTTCAGGCAGGATAGAATTCTTGCCTTTTCAAGTGAGGGATTGGTGAGGGGAAGTTACTAAAAGCAGATAGATAGCCATCGGAAGTCTTATGTCGCACGCTGGGATTTGCGATATCCATCAAGCAAATCTCGAGTTGTCGACAGATGCCATCTATAAAAAATATATATAAATTTTTTGTGTCTAACGTAATTGCCAGGAGGCAATAGAGTACGATATACTTGAATGAGCCGGACAATTTCGAACACGGTTTTGCTTTGTTCAGAAAATACTTGGAAAAGATCAGGTTGTATAAACCAACTGAGCCAACATCAACATTCAGTTCAGAAGAAAAAAATTATTCAAATCTATGTATCGATGCGTCAAGACAGGATGATTTTCGATGCGTATCTCTGGTGATCACGGTGAACAAGTGAGAAACGATCCCCTTTCGGTCTTGACAAAGAATTTCTGATAAGAATGTTCAGTAAGTCATTAGAAAACTTGAATTCCAGCGTACTGGGTTATCGTGCTCCTTCTTCTAAAGGATTTTTCAGCATTCCCAAGTGTTATTAAGCCTCGTAACAGTCAGAAAAGAAAAGTATCGTACACACACACGCGCCACGCGTACTATGTCAAACGGTTACTCACCAAAAGTCACAGAAGAAACAATTTTATGAACGTGCAGTGTGAAGTTTTGTAGTGTCAGAGTCAGTTTCATACTCTTTTATTTGAAGTTTCTTTAAAAGTGAGAGGTAGCAAATCGTTCAAATAAATAACAAGAGGAGATTGCAATTACACATGATGAGTTCGCCTGCCGCAGGGGTGATCGATAGGTGCGGAACGCTGTATCAAATCTCACGGCAACCAGGATATCCCAAAGCTTACACGCTACCGAGACAGTAAGCAGATGCCCGGCAATGTGGAAACCGATCATATTTCCCCGGTACTCTGCAAGTGAAACGGTTTTGCCCAACAAACAGGCACACACTTTTGAGAGTAGTGGAAGATAGCGTCGAATGATTACCAATACCTGAAAGAGGACTTTGTCCAGCAAGGATTTTGCCTCATGTAAAACACAAAAAGTTTTCCTTCGCTGGAGGCGTTATTAAAAGCTTCTACGCTAAATCGGCCACGGTACTGGCACAGTAGCATAGGAGATTTAGAGGATTTTGAATGATCACTAACCACTTTATGAAAGTTTTGCTCCAGTGGGAGGGACGTTTCCTTATCACCAATCGTCTGAGGAAAGGTGCCGTTTTTATTATTCGGCAGTCTATTTCGTAACCATACTTCCATAACCCAAGCCAGAAATAATGCGATAAAATATTTCTTACTGCATGTCGAAGTATTGTTGAAGGAGAATTTTTTGGGAGTCAACAAGCAACATCAGCAACACATATCTTCAGTAGTATTAAGTTTCTGGAAAACCCTTCAGCCTAGAGCGGAAACGTCGAACCCTTAGTTTACCTTTTAAGCGAAAGAGTGCATGGTTGACCGCTACACTACCGCACGGCTCCTATTTAAGCGACACTCTTCTGTGATGCTAGGTGTCAAAGCTAACAGCAAGCCATCTATAGATGGTTTTATACTACTAAACCACAAAGATCAAAGAAGCTGCTTTCTATCAGTGCCTTGCTCTGTATGTTGCTTTGTGGGGCGCTTGTAGCGCAGTGCGGCTAGAAGTAACCTGTCACACACGCGTTGTCGATGGTTCGATAATGCGCCCAAGGCCCACAAGCACTTTATACCTCGTTGTCTTGCGATTGAGATCAGAGGCGAAAATCTCTAGTTTTTAACTTTTCTTGTTAGCGAATGACGGCCACCTAGAATGTGGTGATTTTCAGGGTGCAAGAAATTTTTCACAAGAATGTGTGGTAACCATTCGAACAGCCAGTTAGACTTGATGATACCACCGTCCACCAGCCCGTCGCCAATTCCTCCTAAAACACTATTCCTCACTTATCACACGCCCGCCCTGACATTTCCAAAGCAAAAATCATGTCTCATAAAAACCGCGTCCTCTTTTTGCTTCCCTCTTATCCTCCCCGCTTCCTTATTTTGCTGAAAACAATCTGCTCTCCAGAGTCGCTGCACCCCCGTGCTAATACATGGGCTTGACGAAAATTCCGCACGAGGGTGTATAAATCCTCCACTGTCCTCGTTCAGTACCCCTTCTGACAATCAATCACACGAACGCCCACGGAATGTGTCAGCCATTTTTATCTTCGAGATTACGAGGAAGAGTGCTCGTTCAGTATTCTAGACATTCGTGAAGAAGATGAAAGCTCAAGCAAGGGAGGAGATGACTAATGTTGGAAGCAGTGGGACCACTTCGACGAAATGAAAACTGTACCATGGGTTAAATAAAGTGATAAAATTGAAAAGAAGTAATACTGAGCTACATCAGGGCAGATAACTATGCAAAATATTCTAACTATCACGACCTTCACATATTAATCATTTCAAAGTGTTTAGTGGAATCAATCTGGCAAAATCTATGGTTGCGTACATACCAGCTGACGCACAAGTTTGCACAACACTATACATCATTAGGTACATCCCTTAGCACGTCCAACCGTTGAAAGCGGCTAAATAAAAAAAAATTTGCTTGAATATTACAGTCATTGCACAAGGTATATAAGATTCCTCTAGGAACATAATACAGTCATCATGAATATTGGTTTGGGCAGATTTTTGCCCGATTTACGAAGCTTTCCAAGTATTTAGTTTCAATAAAAAAAAGTATCTATCTACTTCCTTCCTTGACTTTTTCTTCAGCAGATAACTGCAGAATGTTGCGTTGATAAACTCAATGCAAGTGGAACTCAATTTGCATCTCATCCGACGTTGTCCATCGCCTCTTTAGCCGGTTTCCACTAAACCACCTTGTCGTCATGTCGTTGGTTGTGACAGAAAGGTGGTGGCGATCGCAATTGCAACAGAACGAATCGATGTTGACAGTAAACAACGGACCAGATTCCTTAAAATTTTTTTGTATCATGTTAAAGTTAAATCGAATTCTCCCATCACTCCAATTTGATTCAATCGTTGCTACTTTCACAACTACTGAACCTATTCATTCTTATTTATGTGCTGCTGATTCCCACAACCACGCTCATGGCTACTATTAAAAATGCGCTTTATTTGCTCTACAAGCAATCCTGCATCGACCGATCATTTCAAAGAATTCTTGCATTCACCATCTCGGTTATTTTTTTGCTTCAAAAAAAACTACAGTATGGAGTATTTAGTTTGATTTAGTGAAATTTTTTATCACGGCGCTTCAATTTCGAATTATAATTTCAAGGTATGAACCATCTAATCAAGAGGAAACCCCATGAGAACAAAAACCTAAGTGAATAATCAGAAAGAAAACGAATGTGACATTGAGCACTTCTTGTAGCTGTAAAAAGTTTAAACTGCCGAAAAAACCGATTGTTGCCTGAACAGTTGCTAGCGCATTTTTTATCAGATATAAGACTCTTTTGAAATGACAAGTTTAATATATTCTGCATAAATCTCGTTTTTTCGCTTAAACCAATTTTCCATAGATTACAACATTCTGCTGGCCATAGCATTCTTCTCATATAACAGCTCTTTTCGTTTAAATCAGAATTCAAAGAATGTTAAGTGAAGTAGTGGGTCGATCACGGAAAAAAAAAAGAAAAGCTAATATCCAAACTGCACTCTGATCAGGAGATTTAGTTCTTGTAGATGCGGTGAAAGCTGCGTGTCTATCAGTTTGTCAGAACCGGTCGGTTCATTCTTATGTCAGTATGCTGGTTGTCGTTTATATAAAAGGTATGCCGAAGCACAGTCTTACTGTTCAGGAGATTGGTTTTCCTTTCAACTCACCTATTCCTTGATATACTAATCACTTTATTTCTAATTTATCATTGTATTGAAGTGAGTTTTGAGGTGGAAAGCAATGAGTGTACATGTTATGTGTTTGCCATATGTGTAGCAATGCATGTGTAACTGGTTGTTTGAATGTGATAAACCTATTGACCAGTCGTCGCCTCATGTACGTATATTTTTTTTACCTTGCTGTTGTTTTATACTCGACAATTTTCAAGAGATATTTGGAAGAATTTTTATGTCTGTCCCTCACATTTTCAGTTTCGATAATGTAGCTTCTTATTTGAATTTTTTAGCTGTCAATACCAACACGGCGATACAGTTGGAAGTACTGTAGCTATTTTGTATTCAGAGTGCACCGTATGTTAACAGGTTAACAGATATTTGTTAAATTGCTATATTAATCCCTGAAAATCATCAATCAATAGTGCATTAGCGACGGAAGCCGAACCTTTGCCTTCGTAGTCACTACGTTCTGACGACCTAATTAGTTTGGTGTGAGCCTAACAAGGCTTCAGGAGCTTGAGAATAGTTCTGAAGGGTCATAATTACCGTACCATATGTATAAAAAGGTAAGCATGATCGCAAAAGGAGAAATCCGCGAAATTTTTCACCCAGTTATATGAAGAAGTTAAAATTGTTTGGAACACAAATTGACTACACAGAATATTACTCAGCTACCGTGTTCACCATCTATTCAATTTTTACTGCGTTTATAAACCCAGGAAATCAATCTTAATGGGGAAATGGCAGAAGTGGTAGATGGCAGAAATATGTTCTGGCTAGTGGCGCACACACTGAATAGTGTTGCCAAGCAATTTAAATACTTCTTTTTGGTGAACAACGTGTTTATTGCTCTAGCATGAAAGCTTATGAGAAGACTTAGATATTGGAACACTTTGAGCAATCATGGAACATACCGCATGCGGACATACAGCAGACGGACATACCGCATACGGACACACCGCATACGGACACACGCAACCGGACACACCGCATACGGACATACCGGATACGGACATACCGCATTAACGGACATACCGCATACGGACATTACCACCGCATAGGACATATCCAGATACGGACATACCGCATACGGACATACCGACATGCGGACATATCGCATACGGACACACCGCCATACGGACACACCGCACACGGAAATACCGGATGCGGACATACCGCCATCACGGACATACCGCATACGGACACACCGACATACGGACATACCGCATACGGACATACCGCATACGGACATACCGCATGCGGACATACCGCATACGGACATACCGCATACGGACATACCGCATACGGACATACCGCATACGGACATACCGCATACGGACATACCGCATACGCGACATACCGCATACGGACATACCGCATACGGACATACCGCATACCGACATACCGCATACGGACATACCGCATACGGACATACCGCATACGGACATACCGCATACGGACATACGCATCGCATACGGACATACCGCATACGGACATGCACCGCATACGGACATACCGCATACGGACATACCGCATACGGACATACCGCATACGGACATACCGCATACGGACATACCGCATACGGACATGCCGCATACGGACATACCGCATACGGACATACCGCATACGGACATACCGCATACGGACATACCGCATACGGACATACCGCATACGGACATACCGCATACGGACATACCGCATACGGACATACCGCATACGGACATACCGCATACGGACATACCGCATACGGACATACCGCATACGGACATACCGCATACGGACATACCGCATACGGACATACCGCATACCGACATACCGCATACGGACATACCGCATACGGACATACCGCATACGGACATACCGCATACGGACATACCGCATACGGACATACCGCATACGGACATACCGCATACGACATACCGCATACGGACATACCGCATACGGACATACCGCATACGGACATACCGCATACGGACATACCGCATACGGACATACCGCATACGGACATACCGCATACGGACATACCGCATACGGACATACCGCATACGGACATACCGCATACGGACATACCGCATACGGACATACCGCATACGGACATACCGCATACGGACATACCGCATACGGACATACCGCATACGGACATACCGCATACGGACATACCGCATACGGACATACCGCATACGGACATACCGCATACGGACATACCGCACGACATACCGCATACGGACATACCGCATACGGACATACCGCATACGGACATACCGCATACGGACATACCGCATACGGACATACCGCATACGGACATACCGCATACGGACATACCGCATACGGACATACCGCATACGGACATACCGCATACGGACATACCGCATACGGACATACCGCATACGGACATACCGCATACGGACATACCGCATACGGACATACCGCATACGGACATACCGCATACGGACATACCGCATACGGACATACCGCATACGGACATACCGCATACGGACATACCGCATACGGACATACCGCATACGGACATACCGCATACGGACATACCGCATACGGACATACCGCATACGGACATACCGCATACGGACATACCGCATACGGACATACCGCATACGGACATACCGCATACGGACATACCGCATACGGACATACCGCATACGGACATACCGCATACGGACATACCGCATACGGACATACGCATACGGACATACCGCATACGGACATACCGCATACGGACATACCGCATACGGACATACCGCATACGGACATACCGCATACGGACATACCGCATACGGACATACCGCATACGGACATACCGCATACGGACATACCGCATACGGACATACCGCATACGGACATACCGCATACGGACATACCGCATACGGACATACCGCATACGGACATACCGCATACGGACATACCGCATACGGACATACGCATACGGACATACCGCATACGGACATACCGCATACGGACATACCGCATACGGACATACCGCATACGGACATACCGCATACGGACATACCGCATACGGACATACCGCATACGGACATACCGCATACGGACATACCGCATACGGACATACCGCATACGGACATACCGCATACGGACATACCGCATACGGACATACCGCATACGGACATACCGCATACGGACATACCGCATACGGACATACCGCATACGGACATACCGCATACCGACATACCGCATACGGACATACCGCATACGGACATACCGCATACGGACATACCGCATACGGACATACCGCATACGGACATACCGCATACGGACATACCGCATACGGACATACGTCGACATACCGCATACGGACATACCGCATACGGACATACCGCATACGGACATACCGCATACGGACATACCGCATACGGACATACCGCATACGGACATACCGCATACGGACATACCGCATACGGACTACCGCATACGGACATACCGCATACGGACATACCGCATACGGACATACCGCATACGGACATACCGCATACGGACATACCGCATACGGACATACCGCATACGGACATACCGCATACGGACATACCGCATACGGACATACCGCATACGGACATACCGCATACGGACATACCGCATACGGACATACCGCATACGGACATACCGCATACGGACATACCGCATACGGACATACCGCATACGGACATACCGCATACGGACATACCGCATACGGACATACCGCATACGGACATACCGCATACGGACATACCGCATACGGACATACCGCATACGGACATGCCGCATACGGACATACCGCATACGGACATACCGCATACGGACATACCGCATACGACATACCGCATACGGACATACCGCATACGGACATACCGCATACGGACATACCGCATACGGACATACCGCATACCCCTACGACATACCGCATACGGACATACCGCATACGGACATACCGCATACGGACATACCGCATACGGACATCGCATACGCATCCGCATACGGACATACCGCATACGGACATACCGCATACGGACATACCGCATACGGACATACCGCATACGGACATACCGCATACGGACATACCGCATACGGACATACCGCATACGGACATACCGCATACGGACATACCGCATACGGACATACCGCATACCGACATACCGCATACGGACTACCGCATACGGACATACCGCATACGGACATACCGCATACGGACATACCGCATACGGACATACCGCATACGGACATACCGCATACGGACACTACCGCATACGGACATACCGCATACGACATACCGCATACGGACATACCGCATACGGACATACGCATACGACATACCGCATCACGGACATACCGCATACGGACATGCCGCATACGGACATACCGCATACGGACATACCGCATACGGACATACCGCATACGGACATACCGCATACGGACATACCGCATACGGACATACCGCATACGGACAACGCATACGGACATACCGCATACGGACATACCGCAACGGACATACCGCATACGGACATACCGCATACGGACATACCGCATCGACATACCGCATACGGACATACCGCATACGGACATACCGCATACGGACATACCGCATACGGACATACCGCATACGGACATACCGCATACGGACATACCGCATACGGACATACCGCATACGGACATACCGCATACGGACATACCGCATACGGACATACCGCATACGGACATACCGCATACGGACACACCGCATACGGACATACGCATACGGACATACCGCATACGGACATACCGCATACGGACATACCGCATACGGACATCACCGCATACGGACATACCGCATACGGACATACCGCATAACGGACATACCGCATACCGACATACCGCAGACGGACATACCGCATACGGAACATACCGCATACGCATACGGACATACCGCATACGGAATACCGCATGCGGACATACCGCATACGGACATACTGCTAACGCATACGGACATACCGCATACGGACATGCCGCATACGGACATACCGCATACGACATACCGCATACGGACATACCGCATACGGACATACCGCATACGGACATACGCATACGGAACATAACGCATACGGACATACCGCATGCGGACATACGCAACGTGGACATACCGCACACGACATACCGCATGACCGCATACGGACATACCGCATACGACATACCGCATACGGACATACCGCATACGGACATACCGCATACGGACATACATGCAGTACGGCTACGGACATACCGCATACGGACATACCGCATACGGACATACCGCATACGGACATACCGCAATGAGGACATACCGCATACGGACATACCGCATACGGACTACCGCATACGGACATGACCGCATACGGACATACCGAATACCGACATACCGCATACGGACATACCGCATACGGACATACCGCATACGGACATCCGCATACCGACATACGCATACGGACATACTGCGATACGCGGACATACCGCATACGACATACAGCCATACCGCATACGCGTACCGACTACCGCATACGGACATGCCGCATACGGACATACCGCATGACGGACATACCGCCATACCGCATACGACATACCGCATACGGACATACCGCATACGGACATGGCCGCATACGGACATACCGCATACGAACATACCGCTACGGACATACGCATGCGGACATACCGCATACGAACATACCGCTATGAAAGAACGGACATACCGCATACGGGACATGCCGCATACGGACATGCCGCATCGACACATGTGACGAGTTCTGGCACACCAAAGACAAACCAACCTCTATACGAGTCAAACTCAAGCCTGTATGATATTGAAAATAATCATCTACTTTTCCACTTTACCACCTTTTTTATTTACTTTATTAACGATATACGGAATATCATACAGAAGAGTTTTAGGTTGTTAGGACATGTGAGAACGAGCAACTTCACTATTGTCAAACATGTCGTAATTTACTCTGAATGCTTGAATAAAGATACTCACGGATTTCATCAAAGTAGACTTATTTCGTATTAAAAATGAAATGTATAAATCAGACCATTATGAAGTGATCTTGTGTCATCACAAACTCTTTTTGTCGATAAGTTACGGTTGCTATGTGAATATGCAAATGGGAGAATTCAGTGATATCAATCAATTTACGTTTACGCGAGTGATACAGAAAAAATGCGAGTATGCCGACAAGAGGCAGATTTGTTACTTTAGTACTTTTGTATCTCGAAATTATAATTGAATTGAGTATGTTTAGTGAAGAAGTCTCAAAGGATTATGTAAACTTGCTTTAAGAAAAAGCTTATGTTTGTTGAATGTGATAAGATCAAAGATAAACTTCACAATTTGACATCGCGTTTTGCATTACAAGAATGTTCCAGATTCACTATGTAAGTTGTTGCTGCATAGCTTGATTTTTTGTGTTATTGCAGGCAACACCAAAGAGTGTGGTAGTTTCGTACAATAATATAAAATATTTAGAAGTCTGCTCAGCAAGGATTTACCTCTCCTCACAATAGCGTTATGTATACTTGCACTCCTGCAAGACGATATTCTATATCACCTATCGTCCGTTGTTCGTCGAGTGACTCGAGCCGGCACCAGAAACATCTGCATTTTTCGCTATCGCGTGCATTAGTAGACCAGTGCGTCTTCTTCGCTCTAGGGACTCGCTGGGAATCGTATCCTTCTTCTCGGCTTTTCGTGAAGAAAATCGGACCATTGAGTCGATGGCCCTCATACGGAGCGCTTGATGTAATAAAAGATAAGGTTTACAACTTGATTCATGTGGTTTTACATTATAAGAATGTTTCAAATACAATAGGTAAGTTAGTTATTGCACAGTTTGACCATTTTTTGTCATTGCAGACGAAAGCAGAGAATGTGGCAATCTAATGCAACAATATAAAATTTTTGAAGTTCCCCTCAACGAGGCTGTACCTCTCCTCATAGTGGCACTTTTTACATTTGCTTTCTGCGGGATAATATTCCTTTATCACCTGTCGGCCCGTTTATCGTCGACTAACTCCAGTGGGCAACAGCAATACTTTCATTCTTTCCTATCGTGCCAAGAGTAAGCCAATGGGTCCTTTCTCGCTCTAGGGATTCACTGAGCATCATATCTTTCTTCCGTGATGCTTATGAAGAAATAGTACCACTTGGGTAAGTTGTGTCTTCTTGTTGAGCGCTTGACATCCCGAGAAATCCAGTCGATAACGAGTCTAGTCTATCAATTGTCGTTGAAGTGCATTACTTGTTCGCGCCACCTTATTTTCGATAGCCTGGCGTGTAGAATGCATCCTTGACCTTCGATCGATTGACGTTGGTCACACTTTACCCTTATCCCATTTCATCATTGGGTGTCAAAACGCTGAAAACGGGATAATAGTTCCACAAGACAAACTGGACTCATCTAAGATGTTATTGATGGTTGTCTGATCAGAAAATGCACTTGTCGCGGATAATGTAAGCCTATATTATTTACTGTTATTGTACATCACACTTTGTCAGCTGAATCACTCCTTTGCTCCCGCTTATCCTCACTGCTTTCAACAATGCAGGAGCGTAAAATGGCACTTATATTCAAGATTACGAAATGAGCTACTGCCCTTTCAAATTATAACGCAAAGTGGCATCTGGTCCTTACGTTTTCTACACGTAGTAACGCAGGTTAGCTCCAAAAATGATTTCTGAACGCTCAAGCGGAACAATTTTGTTTGAACAAAAAGTATTCATTTATGATGTCAGTTGTGGTGCTCAAAAATCTTCTCAGGAAATGCTTAGAAATTATTGTAGTTTGGGTCTTGTAGACGATTCAACAGGGATTATGTTGTTTTCTTGCTGATGCGCTTGCTGCAAATACTTAGACGGTCAATTATTTAGAGGTACTCGAAATATCTAGTATTTTTACTGCAACTCACAGCGTTATGATGTTTCCTATTTACCTAGAAAGCCGAGGTGGTGAGCAAATACACGACCCTCAGGAGGGAATCAAACCTGCTTTTCATCCTATCCTGGGACGGGTAGTCTACCACCCTACACCACCGAGAAACATTTGGCGCCACCACTCATTCTTCAATATCTCTATGGTAGCTGTCAGTCACGAACCTTTAATAGGTTTGGTTGAGTATGCGATTTCGCTTTTGAACCCAGTTTGAACTGACGGCTATTATAATTACTAGTACTCCAAATTTCTAGTATTTTTAATGCATTTCTCAGTGTTAAGAGTTTCCTGCATATCTAAGAGATTTGAGTGGTGAGCAAAACCATTATTTAGAGGATAGACTGTTCTGGTAGTTGGTTTCTACCACTCTTATATATTTCCTAAGCTACCGAATGACAACAAGAGTCGAGAAAAAACATATCCGTGCCAACAAGAAACCAAGATGAAAGTTTGTTTGGCACTCGTATGCGGCAAAAGTGTAAGAAAATGAACGTTTTACAACTTAATGTCAAGTGAAATTTTCAAATAACACAGGAGTGCTGCGCACTCGTTTGCTCGTTCGGTTGGTATTCTTATCATATTATAAAATTTATTTCGAGTGCTTTATTAAGACCACGCTCAAAATACAATTAGACCTTTCACTGCTATTTGAGCCAACTTGTCATGTGTCTGGTAAGGGTTGTGCCGACTAACGAGTCTGTAGGGAAGAAGCAAGCGCATCGTGCTGTACGAGAGCCCTTACCAGACCACATGACAAGCTGGCTCAAATAATAATGGAAGGATCTATGGAAATTTGAGAGTGGTCTTGATAAAGCACTCGGAATAAAAATATAATGTGACGAAAAATAACAGCCAAAGAGAAATCGAGTGCGCAACACTCTGTGTTAGGTGAGAACTTCACCTGACATAGAGTGTAAAACGTTCGTCTTCGATGACTCTCTGTAAGGGAGTAGAGCTCCGAGAGAACTGGCTATAAAAATATCGAAGGACGACGCCTTTCTGCCCGACTGACGAGTCTATAAGGAAGAAACACGTGCATCGGGCTGTTACAAGAGCCCATAACAGACCATATGACAAGTTGTCAAATAATGATGAAAGGATCTATGAAATTTGAGCGTGGTCCTAATGAAGCACTCGAAATAAAGGTGTGATATGTAAGGAAATGCTTACTCCGACCGTAAGTGATCTTTGCATATATTAATTTGCAGTGTATCTCATGTACAATATATATATGTAAATTACACAGTTGTTATATATATATATATATATATATATATATATATATATATATATATATTGCTTTTCCACTCAGCGTATCCTAAGATGCAAAGAAATTGTGGCCACTGAGCGTGGCTATTTCAATCCCCTAATTCTAGAGATCGATTTATTTCAACTACAAAAAATGAGAAAGATGCAGTAGGCAGGAGCATCATGATGAACCACTATTATGTGCTGCATGACAGCTTTTGATATTCGAAGTGGTTCACTTGATCGGACATATCAGAGTGGAAAGAAAATTTCTATCGTTTTTGATAGGAATGTCGCTCTACGAATGAATACTAAGTTGATTTTCATCTCTTTGAAAGATCAACATATTGCGCATCTATTGCACATAATTTGTCTATACCTACTGCAGAAAGGAATTGTCCAGGAAACAAACCAAAAAATACCCAGAACATGTTCGTCGAAGGCCCGCTTTGTTTCCGGAAGACAACGGAAAAAACCACGCACAGTTAAAAGACCAGAAAAGTTCCGTGTGCGGCATGTTCGTTTGCGGTATGCGGTATGTCAGTATGCGGTATGACCGTATGCAGTATGTCCGCATGCGGTATGTTCAATGCGGTATGCGGAATGTCAATATGCGGCATGTCAATAGCGTATGTCCGGACATATCGCAAACGGGACATACGCATCGGACATACTGCATACAGGACATACCGCATGCGGTCATACCGCAGGCGGACATACCGCACACGAAATCCCGCACGCGGACATACCTGCCTACGGACATACCCCATAGGGACATACTGCATACGGACATACGGCATACGAACATACCACATACGGACATACTGGAAACGGACACACCGCATACGGACATGCTGCATAGGACATGCCGCATGCGGTCATACCTCACACGAACATACCGCCACACGGACATACCGCAAACGGACATACCGCACGGCGGACTACCGCATCCGACATACCGCCTACCGGACATACCCTAGACAACTGATCGGACATACAGCACACCGACATACCACATACGGGACATACAGCATACGGACACACGCATACGACATACCATACGACATTCGCACGGACATACCGCATACGGACATACCGCATACGGACATGCCGCATACGGACATACCGCATACAGGACATACCGCATACGGACATACCGATCGACATACCGCATACGACATACCGCATGCGGGCATACCGCATACGGACATACCGCATACGGACATACCGCATACGGACATACCGCATACGGACATACCGCACACGGACATACCGCATACGGACACACCGCATGCGGACATACTGCATACGGACATACCGCATACGGACATGCCGCATACGGACATACCGCATACGGACATACCGCATACGGACTACCGCATACGGACATACCGCATACGACATACCGCATGCGGACATACCGCATACGGACATACCGCATACGGACATACCGCATACGGACATACCGCACACGGACATACCGCATACAGACATACCGCATACGGACATACCGATACGACATACCGCATGCGGACATACCGCATACGGACATACCGCATACGGACATACCGCATACGGACATACCGCATACGGACATACTGCATACGGACATACCGCATACGGACATCACCGCATACGGACATACCGCATACGGACATGCCGCATACGGACATACCGCATACCGACATACCGCATACGGACATACCGCATACGGATTACCGCATACGGACATACCGCATACGGACATACCGCATACGGACATACCGCATACGGACATACCGCATACGCACGCATTCGGACATACTGCATACGGACATACCGCATACGGACATACCGCATACGGACATACCGCATACGGACATACCGCATACGGACATACCGCATACGGACATACCGCATACGGACATACCGCCATACGGACATACCGCATACGGACATACCGCATACGGACATACCGCATACGGACATACCGCATACGGACATACCGCATACGGACATACCGCATACGGACATACCGCATACGGACATACCGCATACGACATACCGCATACGGACATACCGCATACGGACATACCGCCACGGACATACCGCATACGGACATACCGCATACGCGACATACCGCATACGGACATACCGCATACGGACATACCGCATGCGGACATACCGCATGCGGACATACCGCAGACGGACATTACCGCATACGGACATACCGCATCACGACATACCGCATACGGACATACCGCATACGGACATACCGCATACGGACATACCGCATACGGACATACCGCATGCGGACATACCGCATACGGACATCATACCGCATACGGACACACCGCCATACCGATGCGGACATACTGCATACGGACATACCGCATCACGGACATACCGCATACGAACATACCGCACACGGAATACCGCATACGGACATACCGCACACGGAATACCGCATACGGACATACCGCATACGGACACACCGCATACGGACATACTGCATACGGACATACCGCACACGGACATACCGCATACGAACATACCGCATACGGACATACCGCATACGGACATACCGCATGCGGACATACCGCATACGGACACACCGCATACGCATACCGCATACGGACATACCGCATACGGACATACCGCATACGGACATACCGCATACGGACATACCGCATACGGACATACCGCATACGGACATACCGCATACGGAATACCGCATACGGACATACCGCATACGGACATACCGCATACGGACATGCCGCATACGACATACCGCATACGGACATACCGCATACGGACATACCGCATACGGACATACCGCACACGACATACCGCATACCGACATACCGCATGCGGACATACCGCATACGGACATACCGCATACGGACATACCGCATACGACATACCGCATGCGGACATGCCGCATACGGACATACCGCATACGGACATACCGCACACGGACATACCGCATACGGACATACCGCATACGGACATACCGCATGACCGACATACCGCATACGGACATACCGCATACGACATACCGCATACGGACATACCGCATACGGACACCGCATGCGGACATACCGCATACGGACATACGCTACGCATCGCACCGGACATACCGCATACGGACATACCGCACACGGATACCGCATACGGACATACCGCATACGGACATACCGCATACGGACATACGCATACGGACATACCGCAGACGGACATACCGCATGCGGACATACCGCATACGGACATACCGCATACACGGACATACCGCATACGGACATACCGCCTACGGACATACCGCACACGGACATACCGCATACGGACACACCGCATACGACATACCGCATACGGACACACCGCATACGCACACACCGTATGCGGACATACTGCATACGGACATAACGCACACGGACATACCGCATGCGGACATACCGATGCAGACGTACCGCATGACGGACATACCCCATACGGACATACCGCATACGGACATACCGCATACGGACATACCCCATACGGACATACCGCACACGAGAATACCGCATGCGGAAATACCGATGCAGACATACTGCATACGGCACACCGCATACGGATATACCGATGCAGACATACCGCATGCGGACATACCGCAGACGGACACACCTCATACCGCATACGGACATACCGCACACGAACATACCGCATACGGACACACCGCATACGGACATACCGCATACGGACATACCCCATACGGACATCCGCATGCAGACATACCGCAGTACGGACACACCTCATACCGCATACGGACACACTGCATGTGGACATACCGTATGCGGACATACTGCATACGGACATACCGCACACGGACAAACCGCATACGAGACATACCGCACACGAGAATACTGCATACGGACACTACCGCATACGGACATACCGCATACGGACATACCGCATACCGCATACGGACATACCGCATACGGACATACCGCATACGGACATACCGCATACGGACATACCGCATACGGACATACCGCATACGGACATCCGCATACGGACATACGCATACGGACATACCGCATACGGACAAACCGCATACGAACATACCGCACATGAGAATACCGCATACGGACACACCGCATGCGGACATACCGCAGACGGACACACCGCATACCGCATACGGACATACCGCATACGGACATACCCCATACGGACATACCGCATACGGACATACCGCACACGGACATACCGCATACGGACATACCGCACACGAGAATACCGCATACGGACATACCGCATACGGACACACCGCATACGGACATACTGCATACGGACATACCCCATACGGACATACCGCATACCGCATACGGACACACCGCATACGGACATACTGTATACGGACATACCGCATACGGACATACCGCATACGGACATACCGCACACGGACAAACCGCATACGAACATACCGCACACGGACATACTGCATACGGACACACCGCATGCGGACATACCACAGACGGACACACCGCATACGGACATACTGCATAAGGACATACCCCATACGGACATACCGCATACCGCATACGACACACCGCATACGGACATACCGCATACGGACACACCGCATACGGACATACTGCATAAGGACATACTGCATACGGACATACCCCATACGGACATACCGCATACGGACATACTGCATAAGGACATACTGCATACGGACATACCCCATACGGACATACCGCATGCGGACATACCGCAGACGGACACACCTCATACTGCATAAGGAACACCGCTCACGGACGTACCGCATACGGACGCACTGCATGCGGACATACCGTATGCGGACATACCGCAAACTGACCTACCGCATGCGGACATACCGCGCACGAGAATACCCCATACGGACACACCGCATACGGACACACCGCTACGGACATACTGTATACGGACATACCGCATACGGACATACCGCATACGGACATACCGCATACGGACACACCGCATACGGACATACTGCATACGGACATACCGCCCACGGACACACCTCATACCGCATACGGACATACCGCACACGAACATACCGCATACGGACACACCGCATAAGGACATACTGCATACGGACATACCCCATACGGACATACCGCATGCGGACATACCGCAGACGGACACACCTCATACTGCATAAGGACACACCGCACACGGACGTACCGCATACGGACACACTGCATGCGGACATACCGTATGCGGGCATACCGTATACGGACACACCGCATACGGACACAAGCGCAGACGGACACACCGCATACGGACATACTGCATACGGACATACCCCATACGGACATACCGCATACGGACATACCGCCCACGGACACACCTCATACCGCATACGGACATACCGCACACGAACATACCGCATACGGACACACCGCATAAGGACATACTGCATACGGACATACCCATACGGACATACCGCATGCGGACATACCGCAGACGGACACACCTCATACTGCATAAGGACACACCGCACACGGACGTACCGCATACGGACACACTGCATGCGGACATACCGTATGCGGCATACCGTATACGGACACACCGCATACGGACATACCGCAGACGGACACACCGCATACCGCATACGGACATACTGCATACGGACATACCCACACGGACATACCGCATACGGACATACCGCATACGGACTTACTGCGCACGAGAATACCGTATACGACACACCGCATACCGCATACGGACATACTGCATACGGACATACCCACACGGACATACCGCATACGGACATACCGCATACGGACTTACTGCGCACGAGACATACCGCACGCGGACATACTGCATACGGACGCACCGCATACGGACATACCTATGCAGACATACCGCATACCGCATACGGACATACCGCACGCGGACATACTGCATACGGACGCACCGCATACGGACATACTGCATACGGACATACCTCATACGGACATACCGTATGCGGACATACTGCATACGGACATACCGCACACGGACATACCGCATACGGACATCCTGCATACGGACATACCTATGCAGACATACCGCATGCGGACATCCCGCATACGGACATACCGCACACGAGAATACCGCATACGGACTACCGCATACGGACATACCGCATACGGACATACCGATGCAGACATAACGCATGCGGACATACCGCAGACGGACATGCCGCATACGGACATACCGCATACGGACATACCGCATACAGACATACTGCGCACGAGAATACCGTATACGGACATACCGCATACGGACATCCTGCATACGGACATACCGATGCAGACATGCCGCATGCGGACATACCGCATACGGACATACCGCACACGAGAATACCGCATACGGACATACCGCATACGGACATACCGCATACGGACATACCGATGCAGACATAACGCATGCGGACATACCGCAGACGGACATGCCGCATACCGCATACGGACACACCGCATACGGACATACTGTATACGGACATACCCCATACGGACATACCGTATGCGGACATACTGCATACGGACATACCGCACACGGACATACCGCATACGGACATCCTGCATACGGACATACCTATGCAGGCATACCGCATGCGGACATACCGCATACGGACATACCGCACACGAGAATACCGCATACGGACATACCGCATACGGACATACCGCATACGGACATACCGATGCAGACATGCCGCATGCGGACATACCGCAGACGGACACACCGCATACCGCATACGGACATACCGCACGCGGACATACTGCATACGGACGCACCGCATACGGACATACTGCATACGGGCATACCCCATACGGACATACCGTATGCGGACATCCCGCATACGGACATACCGCACACGAGAATACCGCATACGGATATACCGCATACGGACATACCGCATACGGACATACCGATGCAGACATACCGCATGCGGACATACCGCAGACGGACACAACCGCATACCGCATACGGACATACCGCGCGCGGACATACTGCATACGGACGCACCGCATACGGACATACTGCATACGGCCATACCCCATACGGGCATACCGTATGCGGACATACTGCATACGGACATACCGATGCAGACATACCGCTAACGGACATACCGCAAACGGACATACCTATGCAGACATACCGCACACGAACATACCGCATGCGGACATATCGCAGACGGACACTCCCCATACCGCGAACGGACATACCGCACATTGACATCACATCGTTCGCTTCGAGTATTTTCTTGAGAACAGAGCTTTCAGTATAGCAATATCTCGGCTCACCTTTCTCTTTGTATTGTGTATAAACGCCGCGCGAGCAAATTGTGATATCCTACGGTAGCTTTTCACATAGTTGTTAAATAAAACGACTTGAAACTGGGTAAGTTCTGATGGTGCTAATAATTTAGGTAAGATAAGATCGTGACTATGGAACGTTGTAATGCAAGGTCTCAACTTGCAGAAGAGTAGATGGATTGTATTACTGTTACAAAAGAAATCTTTATTATCTTCCATCTAATGAGTTTTTGAGTACTATTGGGTAGATCTGTGCAAGCAGCATTCAATATTTGAAGCTCATCTTAGAGTGGGGGAAATGAAGAATGTGTCGATAATATTAACGACCCAATTTGCTTGGTTTTATATGCAGATAAAAGTCCGCATATTTTCTGGTGCAGTGCTATATCGCTTGATTCTGATGACTTTCTATCAGCAACAAGACCTTTGCTTTTGAGGTGAATAAGATGCATTAATGTCAGTTTGTTTATTAGCGATAAACGTCGGACAGAGATATATGCTCCTCATACTTTACACCGTCTCTGACCAGGTTGTCCTCTGCAAGAAATCAGAAACATCAAAGAAAAAAATTCCGCCATTTATTGAGAAAAATTTTGCCTTGTGAATAATTTCAACGTAAGCCCTGACTTCCATAGAGCAACGATATCACATTTTATCATAGGTTTAATAATTCAAAAGCAGTTTGAAACCACTGAGGCAGAACGACCAGAAAGCTTTGCCCCTAAAGAGCCACTAATCTAAGCCGCTCAAACTCCCTTGAAATACAACATTTCAAAGATTCCTTTCCCTTTCCTCATACTCGCTCTTCCTATTCGTGTACGATTTGAAGGCGCATAAGTAGATCCGAGATAAATTTTTGTGAGAGTTGCAGAGAATTAGACCTGCCTCAATCAGAAAAGAGGTACTGAGCATCTACGTTTTATACAACATGATAGATTTCCACCATTATAAGCTGCGTATTTGTAAAATGTTTTTTCCACGTTCAGTAGTACCACCAACGAGCAGCTATAGTATAGTTAGTGGCCATTTATCTGGCCGGATATTGAAACCGCTAACTCAATCGAACTGAGCATTTGGAGCTCTCATATCTGTCATTCAGAATCCCTTTATACCAGAGCTAGAGAATCAGTAAGTGATCACTTGGCCAAGTGATTGTAAACCTATTAGTCTAATTTTCCACCTAACTGCAAAAATGCTTTCGTTGTTCTGCCATGCTGATTGAGACATCAATTCTTGAAAGGATTTTAGAACTATAAAAGTCAGCTATCGATTGGTTCGTTTGTGAGAGTGGCTATGCCATGTCTGAAATGTAAATATGTTTTGCAAAATTAACAAATGGTTTTCAGAAGACCCTTGCCTACTCAATCTAAACAGCTCTATTTTAGTCCGAAGCTTCCATGACCACCCCTGTCTAAGTGACTGGAAAGACGCTACTTCATGAACCTAAATCAAATTTCGTGCAGTCGTACTTCATAGATTCAGCGCTTATGTTATTACGATCCGTCGTCTAAATTTTCTTGAAACTTCTAATGAACAACATAATTTCCCATTCCTTCGATGCTTTTTCTTAGTAACGATTTGTGTGAAGATGTAAACCAAAAATAAATATGGTTATTTGTACGGCTCTGTAGAATATTCCTGACTTTGTGACAGTGGTCCATACGGTGGAAATTAAATAAATTAAAGTTCATCTCGTATGTCTCGCTGATAAACGTGCTGACATTATCTCATCTGAATCATCAGTAGCAATTGCCTCGCTGTTGATAGAAGTCAATCGAATCGGCCGAAATAGCACTAAAGCGATAATATGTTGACTTTCGCTTTCTATATAAATCCTTATTAATGTCGGTCGCCAATCGTTATCAACACCATCATTATTTTACATTGCTCTAATTGTCCGTGGAAATAATGAGCGTATATGCACGAATTGTCCAGCATTGCAATCAAAATTCGTGGAATGAAATCCGCTAAAGATTGCTCTTCTCTCGTGCAACGACATATACTATTCTTCTGATGATTTCTGATCTCAAATTCTACAAAAAGACAATTAATCTGCTTATTCAGAGTAAGCAATGGTAGTATAGGATGCCCGAATAAAATCTTCATCTAGTTATCTAGAAGGCGTGAAAGTTGACTTATGTAGACTCGTCCAATCTCTTGTCAGTTATCAACCCACTGCACATTTTGGACTCATTGCACTTTGCGAAACATGACATAGAGCTGATAATCTGGTCCACATTTTGCAGCAAGTATTCAGTTGTTGTGAATCTATTCCTTGTTTCATAAGATTCAAGTTACCATTCTTTTCTATAGAAATTCATAACTATTCTCTATTACACTTATTAAAGTCTTGCAAATTCATTGAGATTAATAAATAGTCAACTAAAGAGATCAAAAATAGCACTATAACAAACCAAAAAACCAAAATGACTTTCAGTTGATGTAACTAGAAGCGAGGCATTTGCACAACAATTATGTCTCGCACATTTAGTATTCTACCGGCGCTCCGAACCATACCGCCTTAAGTAAATCACTAGTGTGTTGAAGTAACTTCTACATCAACTTTGCACTGTTAATACAGGTCGAACGATGTACTTTGTTACACGTATTTGATCGAAGAATCTGCACTGAAGTATTTGGATATATTAATTTATGGTGCAGTATTCATTTATGAATTCTATGGGCGGCTCGATTGATTACGTACTCAAACGTGATATCTAAACATTTCTATCCAAAATTCGCATTGCACTATGCTGCAAAAAGGAGTTCTACTTTGCGTTGTTATGGTGCTCGCTGTAGTAGCTGGAACTACCTCGATACATCACGTCTTTCAGTAGGAAGGACGTGATCTGTGCGATACCTGTGTAGGAGAAAAGGTGAGGTAACTTTATTATAGATATAACTTTGGTTCAGAAAAAAAGGATTTAGTACCATGGACCACATCCACACGATCACAAGACTCATTGAAGTTTCGCGAGAGTACAAACAACCACTCTGTCTCACTTTTATCGATCTGAAAAAAGCCTTTGATTCAGTGGAAACAGAAGCGGTTATAGAGGCTCTGGATAACCAGGGCGTCCCTACTCGGTACATAATGATCCTTCGTGAGCTTTATAAAGATTTCACGACCAGAATATCTCCATTCTACAACAATATCACCATTGACGTAAGAAGAGGGGTTCGACAAGGCGATACAATATCGCCAAAACTATTCACTGCCACCCTACAAAACGTCATGCGAACATTAGAATGGGACGAAATGGGAGTGAAAATTGACGGTCGACAATTAAACCATCTTCGCTTTGCTGACGATATCGTTCTCATAACACCAAACATCAGCCAAGCGGAACGAATGTTGACTGATTTCGATAACGCCTGTGGAAGATCGGTCTTCAACTGAATCTAACGAAAACAATGTTCATGAGGAACGGATGGGTTTCTAATGCCCCATTCACGCTCAACGGAACGACAATTTCCGAATGCTCCAGTTACATCTATTTAGGTCGTGAAATCAACATGTGAACGACCTAGCCCCAGAGTTGAGCAGGAGGAAACGAGCGGCTTGGGGAACGTTTAAGAGCATCGAAGATGTAGTGAAGAGGACAAAGAACATCCGACTCCGTGCCCACCTTTTCGACTCGACAATTATCCCTGCCCTAACGTATGCAGCAGAAACCTGGTCGCTACGTAAGCAGGATGAAAGATCACTTGCCGTTATCGAACGCGCAGTCGAAAGGTCGATGCTAGGAGTATCTCGTATTTCGCAAATGAGACAAAGGATCCGAACTTCCGACCTACGTCAACGATCGAAAATCGGAGACGCCGTTCTACACGCCAGGATATCGAAAATAAGGTGGGCCGGACACGTGATGCGCTTCAACGACAACCGATGGACGAGAGCCGTTACCGACTGATTCCTCGGGACGTCAAGCGCTCTAAAGGAAGACCACTGACCCGTTGGTCCGATTTCTTCACGAAAGCGATGGAAGAAAGATATGATGCTCAGCGAATTCCTAGAGCAAGGAGGACCCACTGGGCTACTCTTGCACGCGATAGGGAAAATGGAAGAGTTGCTGGTACCCGCTCGAGTCACTCGACGATCAACGGGACGACAAGTGACAGGTGATACAGGTGAACTTTGGTTACCGATCATTTCCATTGCGAAATTGCACACATGCGTGTTCACGCACATCCCCACCGCTAAGACATTCCGAAACAACATTACCTATTTGATTTCTTCTCATTTTTTAATTTTTTTGATCATAACTTTCCAGGAGCTTGGCAATGGAGAGTGCAACGGCGCGGAAGGCGAATGCTCACAATTTCGGGAATATTCTTACTGGTGACTGTTCTTGAAGTAAAGATTCATAGACGGACTGATGTTGAGCGGATAGACATTGACGTTAGATGAAGTCAACTGTCGAATCAGTCCAATCAAACGTGGAAAAGGCTCTTCTTTCTGATTGCACATTTGATTCTTGCGACATAACTTCCGACGATATTGAAACCGCCGCAAAAGATTGCGTCCTCAGCCATAAAAGCACCTCCATCCGTTGCTAAGACACTTAGCTGAAACTGGTAACAATATCTTTCGCATTTTTTCAAAGAAAGAAAGTGGTACTAACTTCAATCACTAAGAGATTTACACACGTCACTGAGTTAAGAAACGTGGCATTGCGGCATGCAATCATTACCTACCGCACAAAATACCAAACTGAGTTTACATTCTTGATTTTCGAGCATGTTTCTTTTTTGAAATCAAAGAAAGATATATATTATGAGGGGAACTCGTAGGAGCTGATTATTTTACAACTAATGACAAAGAAAAGTAACAAGAATTGTAATGTAGACATCAGTACAAGATACACGTGCCCTCAAACGTCAGATTGACCAAAAAGCAATGCCGAGCTATAACTCTTTGATTTCTAAAGTGGCTAATTTCTGCTAGTAGCATTTTATCAAGTGGAGCCATAAAACGCTTTCTTTATTTCTGTGCTAAATTGATACTGCCTTAACGCCTCTCTAAGACAACGCATTTAAATTGTAGAATACCTCAACAAATAATTGAAATATATAAAATAAGTTAACGATATGGCATTAGTAATCAAATTATCGTGAATTATTCCTATGCTTTTGTGTCATGTTATATAATTTCTGCATTTTCGTGCTTCTCCTTTCGACAACTTTTTTATAGACCTTTCTGAGAGAACAATTTGATAAGAATATATCAAGCTTCGAGCCACTTATCTCTAAGAGCTATACAAGAGCCGACGTCCTATCGGGACTCATCAGTAGCACCACCCTCGGTTCAGCAGATGCCGTGGGGCTATACTCCTTTATGAAGGAATCGACGCCGACCAACAAGTCACTGCAAGTCAGATAATGGTTACTTACCATTGTAGTGACTGGCAGGTGAGCTTGTGGCTTTCAAAATATACCATACCTCTCCATTTGACCGCTTTTTTATAGATCTTGCTCAAAGAATATTCTGATGAGGATATATCATACCTGAGTCATTGAGATCTAAGTGGTATACAGGCACCTATTTCGTCCTACCGCGACTGAAGAGTTCTCCTACATAGCTCTTAGACTCTAATGGCTCAAAACTTTATGAATCATTGTCAAATTATCCGTTGAGCAACGACTATAAAAAAGCTGTTGAACTGAGAGAGTATCATCTATTTAAAAGCCATAAGCTCTACTGGCGGTCACTACAACGCCAGGATTCCATCACCTGACTTGCAGTGACTTCTGCCTCGGCGTCGATTCCATCATAGAGCAGTATAGCCTCAAGGGATAAAACTAAAAACCAAAGACGGTTGTTACTGAAGAGTCGCGGTAGAACTAAACAGGCGCCTGCATAGCACTTAGACCTTAATGGGTCAAAACGTGATACATCCCTATTTGGCTTTCACTTTTCCATCATCTATCTCTCACTTCTCCATTGTAGAAGCTTAAATTTCAAGCCACTAGAAAATCTTATTGAACATGCATATGAGAGTAGACAAGGCTAAGTGTTCCCTTCCTTAGGACCGCAGTGGGTACAAGTCCAGTGCTTACAGTTTGCTCCGCTTTTCTTCGCGAATAACATACGAACCTCCAATAGCGCACTATGAAAAAACACACGCTTTTCGACCTTCTGCATGTGCTCGCTTTGCGAACAATTCGGCAACTGGAACTAAATGTATGTTCGAGAAAACAATGCAGTGCTAAAGAGTGAATTTTGCGTCTTGAAGAAAGTAGAAGCAAAATGATGGCAATTACTTGAAATTGGATTGGCTGTCGTAATAATATATGCTGACTACTAATTTATTTATGATTAGCCACATTGTGTGCAAAATTGTTCAGTGTCTGAACAAAAATGAACAATCGACTTGGATCATTGTAGCTCTGAGGAAGGCGAAGGTGGCTAGACATTAGTTGAATCTCGTCACTTTCGTTTTTACCACACTTTTGGATATGTCCGCACCCCATTAATCTCATATAAATGGCAACCATTTCATATGTAACTAGGATTAGTTGAATCTATGTTCATACGTTTCAGAATTCTACTCAAGATTTCATCGATTAAGAGTGGAAGCACAAGTCTAGTTTTGTAGTCACTATATCTTGCTATATGAAACTCTCTGAGATTTAAGAGATGATTGTTGAGGTTGGTGCTACGTTTACCACTGTTCGTAGAATCTGATAACATATCTTGAGCCTATCATGAAATCTATTATGACACCTGTACAGTGCTAGACACGTGTTTCGACATTACAATCTCATCAGTTGCACGGTGCCTTTCGGTTCCGCAACCCTTGTAGGTAAACAACAAGCTATGAGCGATTGACTGTTGGTCACCGTATTGCCGGCGAAATTTCTCACCTGACATGCGGTGATCTATTGAATCAGCGCCGATTCCTTTGTATGTAGGTTTTATGTACGTAGTTGTATGTATTATTTAGGCCTTGTAAGGATATGGTCAACATGAAGTCCTTGCATTTACCACTTTTTCAGAAGGTGATGTAACGTTACAAATAACCCAATGATTTTTAGTGAAGTGCAAGACTTTGACATCAGGAGGAGCTCAATCCCGCATTGTATCCATTTCGGGAACACGTGCTTATCAAGGTATACTACCAACGCCCGTTTTGCCACCACTCTTTCTACGCTGCAGCGCATCAATCTGCCAGCGGCCAACTGTGAAGGATTCGGCTTGAAGAGCATATGAACACTGTTTTCAGTTACATGCCACCCACCGTAATACCGTTGAAAAAAAAGCCGTTGATTGAAGGGAATTCTTCTCAATCATATGTACCCAGTATCTGTCAACGTGACTGAGATAAATGCCCATATGGCTTTCCAGGCCAAATCGTTGACGGTTCGGTTGCTGACAGATTGATGCGTCATAGATGAAAATAGTGTGGCAAGACAGGCGTAGGTAGGAACATTTTTGAGCACGTGCCCCCAGAAAGAGTTAAATGCTGATTCGAGTTCCTCCCAACGTCAAGATTTTGCACATTAATCAACTTCTAAAATTAGTCAAACATTGTCAATTCTTATGTGACAAATACCTCGAAAATTAGCCAATGAAAGAGACGTGTACTTGTGAATATATCTAATCCTTCAAATCTTCCTTAAAGTTCTTGAGATGTCCAAGCCATGCAAACTTTTCGCCAAAACCAAGAGCTGTTCAATAAGATTTGATAGGCTAGAAGAACATGATAGGTATCATATCATTCTTCTAAAGCCTTTGTGAAGAACTGTGACAACCGTGTTGGTGATCATCAGATCGCGCAAAAACGACGTACTCATATCATAGTCTTCTCGACTGAGATCGATGAAGCGAAATAATCTTTGATCCTATTTAGCTGGCAATCAATATACCAATAATTACGTAGAGTAGGAATATATGCAAAATCAAAAGGTTGGCAAAAGAGAATTTGTTCCTATTCCTTACTGCATGTGCAGTGTTCTCGATAGCTCCAAAAACGCATCTACAGTTTCATCATGGTTTAGTTTGTTTCAATGAGATAATTTTGTTTCAGAACACACTAATCATAAAGGATATGATGTAGATTGAATGAGGGAACCGCAGGTGTTAGGTGTAGGAAAGAATAGTGTCACGTTGTGATCTGCTTCGGAAACTTCACATAGCTTCCGAATATAAGGCAGCTTTTGAAAGCTCTATATAAGTATTCTACCCACACCGGCAGTAGGATTTCCCCCCGCTGTTTTCAGTAGATGGCGATTGCTTTGTTTACATTCTGACAGGATATTTTAAGCCTTTTCTGAGATCTGACATGGTATTGTTTGGGCATGACGTACGCTTCGGCTTTTTTATGTCGAGCTTCATCAGTAGCACGGACCTTCATGGTCAGCCAATCCTTTACATACACATACACGCTTAGCACTAAAAGTGCAATATCAGACCTCGTTAAAAGTCTAGAATATGTCGTCAGGATGTACTAATTTTATCGAGACCTCAAAAAACAGTTGAATGTATTCATATTTTGTATACTTTTAGCGTTTTCTAGCAACTGACTAGATATATTAATTAAGCGATTGATGGGGTTACGTGAAATTTTGTAGTTCTGTGGACACAGATTATAACCTTACCAGGAACTGACTGAATCGAAAGGCACCGTGCTACTAATGAGTTTGAAATGCCGAAACATGTGTCATGCGCTGTATAGATTCCCATGAACGACTTCATGAAACTCTTGAAAGTGCTATCAAAGTGCCTGTTATTATTGTACTGCGAAGCAAATTAACTTACAATGTAGGCATGAAGCTCTTTCAGGAGAGTCTCAGAACGTTTCGCTGTGTTCACCCCTCTTCCTCTTATTCTGTTCATTGACGGATTGCATTGAGGGCCCTGTAATCACTCAAAGTATTGCTAAGGTACGTCATGGACGAGGGAAAAAGTACGCATTTTGACTTAATGAAGAAACATGGTAATACTGTATGAGGTGTAGGTGTTTTTAAATGCGAATCAACGAGACAATGCAGCTATATTCCACCTTGCGAGTAAACTTGAATTTCGTCTGTCCCTTCGCCTACTTTCAACAAAAATATTGATGGACAGCGCAATACTGAATCATTTGTTAGCCGTAACAAGTATTTATTCATCCCGTTGAACAAAGATTGAAATCGAACAGCTGACCCCATTGGGCACATCAAAAATACTTTGAGCATTATTTCGCATTACTACAAGTGGGAAACGCAACAGTCAACTGCTGTTTTTTGAGAAACCTAAAAAAAATGCGCAAGCTTCATTTCTCGCTTTTGAATGAAAGTGCGTTCCCAGATACATTATGAACAACGAGAGCAAATGAAAAGAGTTTGGAAGAAGGTAATTAGCAAAAAAATGCGCGAAAACTTATTCATTTCTTCAAAGGTTTTACTACCTTTGATATGCTCACAAAATAAAACATTTCATTTGGTCGAGAAAAACCAACAACTAATGATAAAGGTAACTCTAGGCCAGATACCCCACGTGAGCACGGGACGCAGACACATGAAGGGGATGACTTTGATGTAAAAGTAATTATCCTTGCGCAAGAACGTAAGATCCCGGCGCGCAAAGTCCTTGAGGAGCTGTGGATCCATTTTAAAAATCGCGATATGACTCCATATAACTCTATGACTCGATATAACCCGATGAATGTCTCATAATCACGCATGATTTCGCGCCATATCTTGGATCGATCTTTACGGATCTGAGTCAGACACACACCTCATCCATGTAAGACTGAGTGCGGCTGGTCTGCATATATAGTGGACACCGTAACAACAAAACGGTGAGTCAAATCTAGACGATTATTTTACGATTTGAAATTTTTTAATATTTTTTCTTTTTTCCCTTTTTCTTCTTTCTTTCTCTCTTTCCCTTCTTTTCTGCTTTGATTACGGAAGTGTTTGACTGAGTTGATGTAGGTCAGTCAGACTCTTTCAGGTCAGGCTCTAAGGAAAGCAAGGCTGCCGAAAAGTTAGCCACGGATACGATCTCTACTGTACTACCTTATACAAAATAAACTTGTATTGAAAAACCTCGCATGTGCTGAAGCAAAGAAAATCACGAATCATTTCTCTATTCTTTCAGTCAATTTCAGTTTTCCCCATAGTAACAACACCCTACTGAAACGTCCACAGTACAACTTATTTTGACCCATGTGTCTGCGTCCCGTGCTCACCTAGTGGAGTATCTGGCCTAGAGTTACCTTTATCGGCTAGGGTGTTCTTTTATACGGACACAGAGTGGCCTACCCGTTTCGCCAATGTACTCGCCGCCGCACGCCTTGCAAGAGATTGAATGAGTAGACTGTACCCTCACTCATGCAGTCACCGTCTTTACCGTTAGGACAAATTATGCACTTTTTTTGTTGTACATAGACGATCGTACGAGCGATTACGAGCTAGCTAACATCTAGGATTATTCGGCGGTATGTCAATCGTTGCAAGCGATTGATCCAAGCCTGCCCATCTCACACACCGTTTAATAGCTTTACTTACTTCGTTTTAAAAAAGGGAAGCACAAAAGGGGTGTTATTTTCAGCGAAGTTTTAGTTGGGGGGCACGTGATTTCTTCTAAACCTATCCCGCTGGGCTACATTTTCATAACGATTCAAATGGCTATTTGCCGAGCCAATTCTATGGATTCCCACCTTCTGCTCTCTCCCAGTACACATGCAGGCCGCTATACGGGATATGTTTTTTATGCCTTTTTTGTATTTAAGGAGTGAGATAAGAGGTTGTGAACCAATTATTTTTTTTTGCTTGGTTTTCGATACCACTTAGTGATATAGCCGCATTCAGATAGTTTTACTTGGACGTTAAGAAAAGGGAGTCAATCTTCTTTAGAAGTCTCACGGATGAGCTTATGTACTCTGACTATGACTGTGACTGAATTGTAAAGATGAGTGCCTCCTAATCACTCACGATTTCGTGCCATACCTTGGATAGATCTTTACGGATCCGAGTCAGGCACACACGTTCATGTAAGACTCAATGCGGCTGGTCTACATATATAGTGGACACTATAACAACAAAACGGTGAGTCAAATTTCGCTGATTATTTTACTGTTTGTAATTATTTAAACATTGTTCTTTTCTTTTTTCCTTTTTTTTTCTTTCTTTCTCTCTTCTCCTTCTTTTCTGTTTTGGTTACGGAATTGTCTGGCTAAGTTGATGTAGGTCAGTCAGACTCTCTCAAGTCAGGCCTTGAGGAAGGCAGGACTGCCGAAACGTTAGCCACGGATACGATATCTACTGTACTACTTTGTACAAAATGAACTTGTATTAAAGACCTCATGTGTGCTGAAGCAAGGAAAATCAGGAATATCTCATTCAATGCCGAGGTTCCAATAGTCGGTCTCGCGAGCAATAGAGATATGAAATTTATAGAATTTGGCATCCGAAAGTGATCTTTCAAAGATGATATGACTTTATTTCGTTGATATGTCCCATCCTTAATCACGTCTTGACAGAAATTAGGATATCTTTCTCCTATGTAACTGACAAGAGCCACTGTACTAGGCAAACTCTTTCATGGCGTATGAGGATATGATAGTTCTGAACCCGACCTTGATTGAATATCTTATTGGTTGCAAATAAATTTATTCTTCACAATCTTGAAAAACGCTGAATTATCAAGAAATACAAGCAATGATAAAATGTAACAATCTCGTGTAAGCTGACATATCAAGAATTTTAACATGCCAATTCGCATATAAGACTACGGCGTACATGGACTGCTTTGAAATTTTTCAATGACAAAGGAAGCAAAGTTTCAACACTAGTCAGTGTAACTTTACTATTCTTGACAAGGTACGATCTGAAATACAGCAAGCAGAGTGTTCAGAGATAGGCAAGGTTTGGAACATGACTAGAGCAATTGAATAGTTTATATAAGAGAAAAAAATGAGTTGTTATAAATAAGTATACAGGCAACTAAAAGCTGAATTTTACAGCTAAATCCAGTTTCTATGCATACGCGGAGCATGTGATTCGGCTGCATGTTCCATTATTGTCATGCTAAACGTCGGATTCCGATCCTTCAGCGCCGACCATAATTTATCGTCAGATATAGAAGACGACCTTCCTCAGTCTGCAGTAACATTCAACAGAGTTAAACATTGCTTTTAATCGATTGATTGTAGAACCTCGTCTTGAAATTAGATTTACTCCAATGAACTTTTCACCCTTTTCAAAGTTTGTCACGTGAGTGGCGTACTTACGTTTCGGCGATTTCGCTGTCTCGTCAAAGCCAAACGCCCAACCAGTCACTCTACATATTAGGGAAGAAGAGACACAATGTTACGACCTGACAAAGTGAAATATTGCCAAGTCTTCGATGTCGATGACAAGCGAGTGTCATGACTTATTTGCGTACTTATATTTCAGACGGCGATAAATGAAAATCCGGCCTCATTCTCTAGGCAAGGTCTTTCCTACGAGTGTCAGTAGTCATCTGAAGCTCAAATTTCTGGCTACATGGCCAATTTTTGAAACACCCTTCCAAACGCTGTAAAATTCGAAACGAAATTATATTCTATACGACCATGCGTTTTTTTTCCTTATCTCACATAATTTTGCTGGAGAAGGCTCCTTCCTGTAGTACTGGTACTCCTTGGATAGCATGAGTCAGGAGGAACTCAAAAGTGCGTTTGCCTTCTTAAAAAGCTCTTTTGATAGCACTGTAGAAGAAAGAAATTTCTGCTTTACACCCTCGCTGGGCTGAGCTCTTTCTCTAGACTATTAGTAGATGTTTGATAGCGTAGGTTTCACTGATTTTAACACTGTACTTAGTTTCTGGGAATGACCGTTTCGCTGCAATGAAGCGGTGAAAACAACATCGAGCTTCACATACTCGGAGAGCTTAGTTACCGGCCAACTCACGGACGAGAAAGCGGATTCGGACGACCGATCGATACGGGTTAGATGTGTGGGGCGAATCTTGTTTCCAATTGTGAATTCTTTTTCCTCTTTCTAAGAAACTTCATATAAAACGATTGACTCAAATTCTACGAAACTTCCTCTGCAAATTCGTATGCTTTTATACTTCCAGCAAATTATACGCCTGAGAGGCAAGAAAACTCGTGGAGGGTGGGTGACCATTTTATTTTGGATTTTACAATGTTTTTTGAAAAAAATGTTCTGAAGGGTCATACACGTACGGCTCTAGCCAGATATTTGAGCTTTCGAATGATAACTAGCGCTCCTATGAAAAATTCTTATCCAGCTATTGAATTCAGGAAGAATCGATCAAAAGATAATGTTTAAAAGAATGATAAATGAAAACCGCGTCTTATCAACTGTATGAATCCTGGCAGCATTTGACCTTGCCAGGTCTTGACACTCTATGTCCCCCTTCCCTTCTGTGTAGGGCGACTGGTGGAGCGTGTGGCTCTGACGAAGCGAGCGTAATCACCGAAGCGTATATATTTTTTGTGAAACACAAAAAGTATTTAGATACAAAACAAGGAAGGAATATTAACATAAGCTACTTGCGAAGTCAAGACAGCATTCGTACATCTTTCAAATCGCCTGGCAAAAATCACACAACTTCACTAATCACAAATAATAGTCTTTCGATGCCTTAAGAATCATTATCAACAAGTAAGAACAATGTATTTTGATAACCTGGTACTATAATATCATATTTTGAGCCTATAGTAGGTCTGGTATGGCACTGATATAGAGTTAGACAGCTGTTTCGTCGTTAAGGACTCATAGTGACGTGGCGCCATTTGATTCAGCCAATCTTTTGCAAGAGGATATACCTCTGCGTATTGAGGGCATGACGCCGAATTATTTGAATTACTGCATGTCGAGTAACAAATTCTTCGACATTGCAGTGAAGACAGTCGAGCCTTCATGGCTGGTAGAATGAATCACACATTTACTATCGACTGCTTGTATAAACTCGCTCAAAAATTATGATAATGTGATAACATGTTTTGAGTGTTTAAGGTCTGGTATGGAACTTATGCAGTGCTAGACGGCTGTTTCGCCGTAATGGGCTCATCCGGAGAGGTATTCGAGATTGTGGATTGGCTGAACCGAATAGTACCATCCTACTGATAAGCCTTTAAATACGAAACAGCTGTCTAGCACTCTATAAGTCAAACCTCAGACCTCACTAAAGGCTTAAAACATGTTATCAGATTATCGGATTATCATTGTTTCATTGTTTCTAGGCGAAGTCTACATAAACTGTTAAAAGTAATGGTATTTTATCAAGTAAATGCATATTTGTTGTTTTAAGTGCACTTCTTGGAATAATTTCTTGTTATTTAGAAACATTAGCACAGTATGAGTCGTACTCACATACCTTGCAATGATCTCCTGCTCACACATGCTCTTGATGGCGGGAATAATTCATTTCTCCACCATCTGCAATACATTAAGCACGTTCTACAGTGAAAGGTACAAAAATAATGAATAGGAAATTCAACAATAAACTGCGAACAAAGTGCAAGAATACCTTCACTCTGAGCTGCGTGGGCATACTGTCAGCGCAACTGGAGCAGATCCTCCAGTTTATTTCTTGATGCCTAAAAGATAATGACCTTACTAACAATTCAGATTACTCATCACTGAAAATATCATGCATATCAAGAGCCATGACAGCGATTGTGTGCAACTGCCGGGTATACTTTTTGGATCACAGAAGTAACGTGTTCATGAACACCAATTCAATTATATATGATTCTGTTGCTGTTACCAACCGCATTTTTAGCATCGTCTTATAATCTTCAACTTGCATTGATAGATAGTGTTTATTACGAAGTTTACAAATTGGACAAACCTCGTTGTTAGGTGGAAAGGTTCGCCTGCCACGCGTTTTCTCTAGCTTCAATTCGCGGCCAATTCTTCGCTTGAATTCGATGGCTAGAGAAATATAGATCAGTGAAGCTGGGTGGAGTACGTAATGTATCAGCATGAGGAACTAGGAGGGTCTCACAAGCATAGGGTGGAACGGGCTTCTACAGCCGAAGTGTCTGAATGTGTGAAATGGCAAGCTTATATAAGCTATCGACAGAGGGCGTGGCTTATGATACTAATCAATGGATAGCAATTAACATGTAATTGGCGAGTTAAGGAGAGATTATGATAATTATGAGATAATGGGGAGCATCCGGTAGACGAAGCATGGGCAAGATTGCTGCCTTCATGCACTTGACGCGCCTGGTATAGACCGAAGTGATATTCAAACGCCGTTAAAAGGAACGTAAAGAAAGAGTAAATGTATATTACGGAGAACTAGTATTAAAATTCATTGAATAGCTCCTAAGCCGTTGACTCATATTATGCCTTATTGCCGGCTTCTAGATAACTCGTTTGTCAAACATCACTTGGTCGCTGTCGGACACAAAAGCATCATTAAGATCGCAATGTGACGAGTTCTTGGCACCCATAGACAAACCAACTCCTATACGCGTCAAACTCAAGCCTGTATAGTAATGAAAATATTCATCTACTTTTCCACTTTACACCTTTTTTAGTTACCTTATTAGCGACTGCAAAATAACATGCAGAAGAGTTTTAGGTTGTTAGGACATGTGAGAACGGGTAACTTCACTATTGTCAATATGTCGCAATTTACTCTGAATGCTTGAATAGCCACTTAGAATATACTGTAAGATACTCACGGATTTTACCAAAGTGAACTTATTTCGTATTAAAAATGAAGTATAAATAAATCAGACCATTGTGAAGTATCTTGTGTCATCGCAACTTTTTTGTCGATGGATTACAGTTGCTAGTGAACATGCAAATGGGAGAGTTTCAGTGATATAAACCAAGTTACGCTTACGGGAGTGATGCAAAAAGAAGATGCGAGCATGCGGGCAAGAGGTAGATTTGTTACTTTAGTACTTTTGTATCTCGAAATCATATTTGAATCAAGTATGTTTAGTGTAGGAGTCTCAAAGGATTGTGTAAGTTTGCTTGAAGAAAAAGCTTAATGGTTGCTGATTGTGATAAGATCAAAGATGAGGTTTACGGTCTGGTCATAGTCATTCCAGGAGTGTTCTAGATACACTATGTATGTTGCTGCATAGCTTGATTTTCTGTCATTGTAGGCGAAACCAAAAGTGCAGCAGTCTCATACAACGATATAAAATGTTTTTGAAGTTCCCTCAGCGACGCTTTACCTCTCCTCATAGTGTCGCTTTTTATATTTGCACTCCTGCGGGATAATATTTCTGTATCACCTGTCGTCCTGTTGATTGCCGACTAACTCCAGCGGGCAGCAGCAACACTTTCACTCTTTCCTATCGTGACCAACGGTAGCCTAGTGGGTCCTCCTCGCTCTAGGGATTCGCTGAGCATCATATTTTTCTTCCATGCCTTTCATGAAGAAATCGGACCATTGGGTAGGTGGTCTTCGTGTTGAGCGTTTGACATCCCGAGAAATCCAGTCGATAACCGCTCTAGTCCATCAATTGCCGTTGGACTGCATTACTTGTTCGACCCTTATTTTTGATATTCTGGCGTGTAGAATGGCATCTTTGACCTTCGATCAATGACGTGTGACCAATGTCATCGATCGCTTATCCCATTTCATACGTTGGGTATCAAAACGCTAAAAACAAGATAACAGTACCAAGAGACAAACTAGACTCATCCAAGATATTATTGATTGTTGTCTGATCAATGAATGTACTTGCCGTGGATAATGTAAGCCTATTATTATTTACTGTTATAGTACACGTGGTGCCGAGGCTAAGTGGTTGTAATGCTCCGCGCGGCGCGTCTGGAGCCGAGTTCCATCCCCAAACTCTCTTCGGCAGCCAGCAACAACGCCCTATGGAATTTACAGCCAGGCTATCCTCAAGATTGCAAGGAGACTCGCTCAACCAGTATTCTAGGGCGTTCAAGAGGAAGAGAACCACGACTTGAATGCTAGAAATAATGGGATCCGCACAGTGAAAAAAGAAACGCTATGAAGGATGAATGAATTATCTAAAGGTATGGATACTATTTCCAGCGCTCAAATCACCTTTCACGGATATGGTCTCTAAAAATGCTTAAAGCCTTGTCGAGGTTGTTACTTCAAAGTCATGCACGTGTTTCGAGCGTATCCCCTCTCAATGGGTGGCCCATGCCCCTCAAAGAGCCCTACTTTGTAGAAGAGAGGGGAGACGTATATGCCGGTAGCACTGGGCTTTAAACATCCCTACAGACTTAATGAATGTTTATAGCGAGATTAAATAACCGTCGATTATGTGGATCAGTTTATATCCACCAGCCGCAATACTTCGACCAAGTATGGTGATGACACAATGTCAATATACGTTGTGCTACCACCACCACATACGTCTCCCTTCTCTGCTATGAAAGAGCTCAGTGTGGAGCGTGGGCCACTGATGAAGAGGGCGACACCTCCAAAAAACGTGTATGGCTCTAACGTAACAACCTCGGTAGAACTTTAAACATTCTTACACACTATATCGAATGTTTATAGCGAGGTTGAAAGACAGTCGATGAGGGGATCAATTTATATCTACCTTTCACGTTATATTACCGAAATTTCGCAATTGAAAGAAAAGATCCGAAGTCTTGCCATGTCGACGAGCGAAGATAAAAACGCCGTTCTATACGTCAGGGTATCAAACTAATGTGGGCCGGTCATGTGATGCGCTTCAACGACAGCAGGCTCGTGCACGGGCATAGGGTGAATTGTGGGTCCGAGTCTCAGCTCACGCCGAAAGTTCTGCACATCACTCTACATCAGTGGCTATATTTATAACATCGTACCGGTCGAAGCGATCAAATAGAAAAGAATTCTATTTAATCATATAAAAAATTTGTTTTTGCATCTTTATCTTTTTTTTTAGGTTGTTCGATTGGTGAAATTTAATTGTAGTTCATCACGTGAAACCAAATTCGCTAATAGAATTTGCTTCAAAAGACGAGAGTAATAGAATGGTCAAGCATGAGTTCTTCTGTAGTATCTCGTGTAGTCTTACCAGGATTATCTTTGATTGCTTTTCTCATGTTTTCCAGTGGGATTGGTACAATAGCAATCGCGCTTCATGCATTGAATTTCGTCTCCTTAACAAAAATTCTTGAATCATCACTCAATTTACATTTGTCAGCAGTTCCTGAGTCAAATTCACAGTTGATAAGGCGAGCTGTCTCTGCTGCTTCATGATCCATTCCAAACGGGCGGTTCCAAACCGCGACTATTTTACACCAATCAACATCCTTTCAGTAGTCTGAGACAAGTTTAAAATTAACAGCAAGTAGTACGGCGAAAGCAGCAAAACATAAATCGAGAAATTTTCCATAAAAATCTTGCGTAGCATAAACACATTTACTCTAGATCACATTGCAACAAAAACCGGAATTACTTTTGCACCATCAATATCTCATTGCAACTTAGTGAAATAGATCTCGGTTATCTTGTAGATTGAGAGAAGAGTGGGGAAAAGGACGGTAAGGGTGAAACATAAGTTGATATTTACGCTTTTCTTCATGTAAAACCTCACATCCCGTTTCCCATGAATATGTGAAAATTGGTTATAAGACGTTTAACTAAAATATCCATCACAAGCAAATCGCAGTTCATATGCCACTCTAGTATTAAAGGGAAACATACTCGTGGGGGACATGGTGGATCTATAATGATGTTAACCGTAGAAGCTCGCTAGTACAATATGAAACTAGTCACACTGCATGCCGTTTGTATCTTCATTTTGATGCAAGCGTTTGACGTTACTGACATCTGAGATACGTGATAAAAAAGGTGTAAATTACACGACTCACGAACGTGTGAGTGTTACTGTATATATAGAAAATGAAGGAGCAAGGCCGGTGAAAGCAGACGAATGGGGTTTGCCTTTTCCTCAGATCACTTGTTCAAAATCCATAAAAAGGATAAGGGATAATGCTCTAGAAGTTGATGAATCCCTGAAGGATGTGCTATCATTCTCCTTTTTCCTATACATTATATTTCGAGTGTTTTATTGAGAGCACGCTCAAATTTGAATATATTTCATAATTACTATTTGGGCCTGAAAATCCGAAACATGTATATCGGGCTATACACAAGCCCATTGACAGCCCACATACATGTTGGTTCAAATAATAATTAAGAGATATTTCGAACTTTGTTTAAGGTGATGAAGGCTCATCTGGGCTTTACTGCGACTTGTGGTGGTCTCCCGCTGTACTAGGTCAGTATTGTTCATCTTCCCAGACAGGCCTGCGAAAAGTCTGGTACCAATTTGACGACACTGATGGAAGGTTTGGTGAGCCATGAGCGCAAGATCGAACCATGGCCCATTTTCCAATCTATCGCAATATACGGGGTGACATTAACATTTGGTCATGCATCTTCTTAACTCTTCACCTGTTTTTCCTTCCATTGATCGGATAGATTAGAAAAAGGGTTGGTCGATATGTCTGGATTCCAAAAAGTGACCTGTAATCCAATTCATGTGCTTATCTACCTATTAATATTGAGCCTCAAATTTCATCGCTCATGAAACTTGTTGTCTGGAAATCGAAAATAGAAAATAGACCACAATTTTTGACTCTATTTGCTGCCTGAGTATTATTTTTGCGGCAGTATACAGTGTGAATTACAACCACAAGAATGCCGAGATGCGACCCCTATATGGAATGTGAGGTGATTGTGAACCCGCAATTATCCTTCCCCTTATAAAGTTTTCAACTGCATTATTGTTACCTTTGCTTTACCATTCTCTCTCCCGTCCTACCGTGATATACCAGAAGAAAAAAGTATAGAACGCCATGTTAATTTGTTGTATCAAAATCTTCAAGCACAACTAATCCTTTCACAATCACGCATCCCGTTCTTGCTGTGCACGATGATCGTTCTTGAAACTGCACCCTTTTATGTGCATTTTTCAGGTCTCTAGCTTTGTTGAAAGAAAGACAACTATTTTCAAAGAAACTTCAATCCCGATTATATGGAATTGGTTAATCGTGCTAATATATACTGACTATTACAAAAAGTCCTTGCTCGATTTACATAGATATCGCGCTTTATTCGCATGGAATTACAGTCGCTCGTGAAAGGGTGAAGGAAGCGAAAAACAACTGACATGGAAAATAATCTATGTGACAGTGGCCTAGATGATCCCAATTCTTGTGGGACAATTCTCGCTTTACTCCTAATTTTAGGGAGATTCAATATTCACTTGATTCTCCACGGGATTTTTTATCGTACGTTGAATGTAGGAAATTCGCCGTTGATTCCTCTATATGGGGGATAGATCCCCGAGGAACTGAGTAACGTTAAGGCACTGTGAAACTGATGAGGCTGTAAAGCAGAAACACAAGTCTTGCATTATATGAGTGCCATAGCAGACCTCATGAAAGTGTTATCAGGCTATACTGTTTTGAGCGAGAAATCAAAAACAGTTGAAAAGAAAGGTACGAATGCAAGTTACTAGAGACGGTATCATGTGCTCATTTCATCCTAATCATTTGTTTCACTCTGAAAAATTTCGTCAGCACAGTAGTGATTGATTCGTCAAAACACTTTGATACTGTATATGCCCATCGTCATAAACCACTTAGTTCTACGAGTCAAGCTATTTATGGTCAGCAAGGCATTGAAGAACCTGCGAGATCAAAGTGTGTTGAAACGTGTAAGGTTTTTTTTTTGGGAAATTTTGGGATGACGATATCATAACACAACGGTTGATTTTGGGATTTCTACCAAAAAATATTAGGTTAGAAACGAAGTTCTGCCGTAATTTTTTTGTTATTTTTATTAATTTACAGTGAGTTTATTTCTTGATCTTTTTTATCGTAACTAACGTCATTCGAAAGCTCGTGATCTCGATATTCAAAAAATTTAAGACATTCCATCTATTGTAATTATATAAAATTCCTTACATTAGAAGGTACACAGGTGCCCTGTCACATCATGGATTTTAACAAAGCGTTTTCCTGCCAAGCAACTGAAATGCTTAAGAGACGTGCAAGACTCTAGTTTTGAAATGTTCATTCTAATGTAGAAAAATTCCATACACTTGCAAAAAAGAAAATGTTTCGCATAACTAGAATCTTGGAATCACATTCATTCGAATGACATAATACTCGATGAAAAGACGGAGAAATAAATTTACTGCAAGTAAATAAAAATAGCAAAAGAAACGACAGAGCTTAGTTTTCAATTCATCAGCAGTGACGTTTCGGTTATACATGTGAAAGGGTTTCTAGTCAACTGATTAGTCTTACGAACTTTGTGGAAACGAATTAACTTTGATCGACAGCTAACTTCATGACACTCCATTGAATCATCAATACTATTCAAGATACATGAACAGCTGTAATATGCAAGAGTTACTAGATCGATTTTTAATGACAATCAAAATCACGTTTGTGTGTCTTCGATAGAGTGATGGCAATTATAAGCAGGAGTGTACTGTAAAGCAAAGCTCCTTTTAACTACGGCGTAACCAATCAATCATATTTCTTTGCTGATCAAACCTGTCGCATGAGGTGTTAATTAAAATATCCTTCCGCAAACGTTTTGATGCGTTTCTTTCCTTTCCCGGAGTCGATGGTTCGAGGCAATCGGGTAGCTGATTAGCATGCGATACTTCTTCGAAAAAGGAGTTCGCCGAGTGAGGTTCTTTATACGAGCGATACACTACTAAAAGAGGGTTCTATCCGAGCTAGACGAAGGTGAAGTTCCACAACGAGGGAACGACAGTGGACGATCGACTCAAACCCTCGGCTACAAAGAAGGCAGTACGCGTCGAAACGTTAGTCTTATACATTGTTATACGTTGCTATTAACACCTCGTGCTACAGGATTAATCAACCGAAAAAATTCTTCGTAGGAGTCTTCAATGGCGTCCAGCATGGAATCTCCACCATATCCCTTTGATTGGACGTTAAAAGCATTCTGTCTTCGAAGATAATTATATATATATATATATGTATATATATATGTATATATATATATATATGAGGGATGGAAGTGTGGTGGTGACCCTTATCAGTTGATATGACAACGAATCTCATGCCATTGAGGCTTAGAGGATTTCTGCTCACATCTCAATCAACGTTATGATCGACGTAAATGGATATTTACTCACAGCATACTTAGTCACTTGGTCTTCAACATCACCTGGGATCTGCTCTGACTTATACATTTGAGCCGATGTAAAGTTTGGATAAAAAAGAATAGACCTTCAAATTCTAAACAAGTCATATCCTTATCAGAATACATCGTTTTGAGTGGCCCTGTAAAAGATCGGTCGATAGCAGAGATATGATTTATTATAAAAGCCGCAAGCCCGCCTGCACGTCATCAGACGTCAGGTAATACCATTATCCGACTTGGTGTGATCAGTTTTTGCTCGGCGTCGATTCTTTTAGAAAGTTATTTGACCTCAATGAATCGACTGAGCCGAGGAAGGGTGCTACCGATGAGTCCGAATAGGACGAAATAGGCGCCTATGTAGCATTAAACCTATCGGCTCAAAACGAGGAGAAAACAATAGTCATTAAAGTTACAGAGTAAGGTTATTGTCACTGACCATGATTTTGTAAGACTTCATTGATTGAAACGCAGGGTCAATGTGGCGGAAGGCAACTTCCGACTTCACTATCAAGACTATTTTCGATATTCTAGTGTTTTCGACGTGAATTTATTCCATATAAAAATATTCAAATTCACATGACATAGCACTACACTATACCAGTCGTCTGTGTTTATTCACAATCTGATGTACCTTTAATTCCTGATTTGCACAGAATGACAAACAATAAGATTTAGAGACCCATACAGACGATCCTTGATGAAAACATGTTTACTGCCTATGGAATTGTCTTATGCTAAATTTACTGTCAACGTTTCTGTATAGTAATTTGAATATATATATTATTCTCAAAAAATTAGTTAGCACAAAAGACTTTAGATCTTGAAATGATTTCAAACGAATGAATTACACTAGTGTACGTGTAAATGGCTGCACCTACGCAAGAGTTCGTTTCTCAAATGCTACCAGGAGAAGGGATTGAGCAGAACTGAACTCGGCATGACTGTGTACAGTGTTTTAGAATATCTGAGGCTCTGAATCCGAAACATTTGACAACATATCGAAAACGAAATTTCGTCAGGCACAATAAGAAAAGCTTCTTAACTTTGCGATATAAGTCAGGCTATTTTTGAAAGGCATTAATATGATTTATACAGGAGAGAAATTGACATCTCTAAAGCTGTGATTTTACCTCGTATGCCTTCTCGATCGATGAGATTTCTCCACTATTTTGATGACAAGGGATTTCCCCATAGCTTGTTGGGCAAGGATTTCCTTTCGTCTTCAATGGATCTGTGCATGTCAAAAAAGTACTGGTTGCCTAACAATTCTTCGACATATACATTTAGTGTTATTTGTATTACTATCTCATTCTATTAGAAATATTTTGGGGCTCATCGGAATAACACTCAGTATATTATGTGAACAAAAACAAGGACTTAAGATCGAAAAATAATCAGATGCGATTCCTGAGCTTATCATAAATTTTAACTGTTTTCATGCTCTGTCAATTACCAAATAGACATGGGCGGAGTCACAAGTGTCAAAGTATTGTAGGAGCACTGGTCCCGTATTTAAAACGCTTCCATTCAACCTGCAACATCAGTAGTTTCGTTCTGGTACTTCCGTCGGTTCAGCTCCAGTTATGACAAAGATGCAGCTGTTCGTCTCTCTAGTCTTCATTACTATGGCATCATGTTCCACTCCAATTAGTCGAAGTGAAACCAACCGTTAATTCTACATCAACATAATTGCTGAGAAAATTTCTTTCCACAAACCGTTACTCATAAATCAACGCCATTCATGTTGCAACAAAAGTGGAAGCACCCAGCTAAGTTTGTTTAAGAAGTGACGTAAATAAGACTCGTTTAGAAATGTTAAAAACGCTGGAAAAAAACAAGCATAATGAAAATATTCTAAATATATCCTAAATAGTACCAAGAGCTCGTGCCATAATTTACCAAAAAACTTCATTTAGATATGTAACTATTAACCATTGATCATCGCTTCAACGAAGTGGACTACTTTATACATTTCGATGTAATTTTAACATCCGACTTGAAAGTAACATGAATTTTTCATTTCCTGCGGCAGAATTTCCTACAGAAGCAATACTCAAAAATCAATTCTAAGGAAAATGGATAAACAGTAATCAACATCCGGGATTCTCTCATTACGTTCACCGGTATTCGTGGTAATGTCGGACGAGCTTTCGCCATTCATAACAATACAGACGATCTTGGCACTGACGGTAACGAAGGAAGTCGCACAACGGGCAGTGCCGGCGCTCGCCTCGCTTGTGAAGTCATCGGCGACGTTATGTCAGGAAATGCCTTAATGTATTTCTGCAACCTGTATTCGCGTTCTATGAATGAAGATGTTTCGCAATTTGTGCACATTCAATCAATTCCTTCAACGATATCAACATTTTGAGAACATTTTTTACTCAACGTGCGAAGTTCTCCATCGAACATATATCTTTAAGTGATAAATAGAATTTTCTGTCGGTGGAAGCGATAAATGACAAACGACAGTATGGCTCCACGTACGAAGCAAATCGTCACAATGCTTCGGTGGTGCTTCAAACTTAGCTGTGTTTTATATGAGAATGTGATACTAGAGTAACGTAAAACCATAGCGTGGTCATTGACTCAATCCCATGCACCAAGCTCTGTGAGCCCGAATAAGAAAAAACCTCGAAAGTATACTCACAATTTCAAAATTTTGATTGCATTTTTTGTAGTGGTATGGTGTTTCCAATACACCTAAGAGAACTGAGTGGTAAGCAAAAATACGACCTCACGCGGGAGTCAAACCCGCGTCTCATCCATCCCGGGGACGCGTGCTAGCGCTACACCACCGAGGTACATTTGCGCCACCACTCATTCTTCAACATCTCTAAATTAGCTATGGTATGAATAGAACGCGGGTTCGACTTCTCTTTGAGGTCGTAATATTCTCATCACTCAATTCTCAGTGTATTGAAACACAGGTAAACATCAAAAACACGGAATAGTGTAGAGTAGAGCGTGTACCATATGATAGAGAAGAAAACTGGATAAATTTCTAAACATAGAAGAAAACCGATCTATAGAAAAGTAATCACAATAAATGGAGGCGAGGTCATATAAAAGTGGCGCGAGGGGCCCGTGTAACATTCTTAGGTGCGACAGTAAACGCAACGAAGAATAAGGGTTTATCCACTCCGCATGAAAGCGAAGTTGGAAGTGATTGAGAAAACTTCAAAATGACTTTGGCAAGAACAATATCGAAAGTGACTACTTTGTCGAACGTGAACCAGCATGATTCGATCAGCACACCGAACAACATAAATGATAGTCCCACGCTTTCCACTTGATAAGCGACATTCTAAAAGATGTTTAATCATGCCGATGAAAAATCAATGTGCGCCGTTTTTGTTAGTCTTTGATTCAATCATTTTGTCCATGACACAACATTGAAGTTACTACATACCACGGAATAAACAAGAACACACGAAACATTTTCTACAGGTTAAACCGCTATTTTCATTGAAACAGTCATAAAAGAAAATGGAACTTATAGAACTTAGGTCTGATGTCTATTGTGTGATAATTTTCTGGTCAAGGATTCGGTAGAGTGTCTACTTTGATGTATATGCGACATTACCTATTTCACGCAGCAGTATTTCAGTCTTGCTGATCCACACAACGTCTCTCGGCCACAATCGATCACTAACATTGAAGAGAATGTTGAAGAATTAGCATAAATGAAAATGAAGATGACATTTATCATACATTTTGGTCACATATCACGACTGATCGCAACCATCGCCCATTCAATCATGGACAGGCAGAAGAATAAAAAACGAATATTATAGCGGACTTTCCGAAATTTCTTCATCTTTTCATCTCTACTCAGCTATGGGATTTGGTCACTGCAGAGCATGCTTCAGCATGGCTCTGGCAGCATAGCAACTTAGAAAGAGAGCTTTGTTGAAAGCATTAAGAATTGTCTCCCGGATACCGACGTCGGTGATGCGACGATGGGAAAAGATGGGTGCGTCTCTCGCAGTGTACATAGGCGCACATCACTCATAGCAAACCTCTCAAGGGAATGCTTTCTTTTCCGGAATTTTATGATAATTTAGGCAACGTAGATGGTCCGTGACCTTAGAGAGCAAATGGTATAGCAGAGGTTCAAGAAGCTTAGAAAGAAAATGGTCCAAATGGCGAGGGCGGCACTCAGCTGCCACCTACCTCAGCAGCCAGTTCGGTCACGTAGCATCATGCGAACGGTCGTTTGACTTCATCCGGACCACCTCGCCTCAAATTGTAACCGATCCATTATTGCTCTCTCCACACAATCTCGTTGTCGTGTACCTAATTGCTGTCATAAGGTTGTGTTCAAATAATTGTTAATGAACTCAATAGAATTGTGAGCGGAACACAGAGCTTCCGTGGCGGAGCGAACTCACCTAGGCTATGCTCGGCCCACCACCGCCGCGATTGAGAGACTCTGTCCATATGTAATCAGTAGTTAGCCCAATGCTATCACACTATATATTCACCCGCGGGATCCCACGGTTAGCTTGCTATTTCGGGGTAAGCATAACATCCCAAACGGTCTCCGCCATATAGTCATGCTCCGTCAGTTACAATAATACCGTCAGTCATAGTAGCACTCATAGTAGCGTCAGATGGCGATACTTCTCATCAATCGGTCACTCAAATTGACATAGGCACATGTTCACATAAGGATATGTCGCAATTATGTATATTTTTTTATATTATTATTATTGTAGCAATGTATGCATATTATAAGCTGTTTGGTTCTACCACGTTGCTTGGTACCACGCCATTGTTTGGTTTCATGCTATTGTTTGGTATAACCCATATGGACCACTGAACCTGCACATTACAGTACGAATCCACTGAACCTCCACATATAATTTAGTGCCTCGGCTACAAATCTTCGCTGTACCGCTTCTGTTCTGTGCGGTCTCTGTCTCGGCCTCATATTCGTTTTCCCACCCCGACTCATGCCGATTGTGTATATAGGTAAGCCATCTTCATTCTCGAGCATTCGATCCGACGTCCGTGTGGAGTGCGGTCTCAGTCGCTACATAATTCCGTCTTTTCTTGATCAACAAGAACGAAGCTAATTGTTAACAAGCTCGCGTTCTCATCAGCAAAAGGATTAATGGATCGATAACGAGGTTTCTCGACAGTTGGTCCCAGGAGTTGCTTCTCTCCAAAATCCCCTTCTTTATTGACATTTGCTATCGTAGCTCGTCGCTATCGTATTGCTTATACAATCTCGCGGCTCATAGTCCTTCGGTTCGTCAACCATGTCCTCCGTGTGATGGATTGCCTATCGCTCACTCTATTGACCATTTTCCGTCAACATCTCTGCCGCACATAGCATCTAACGCACTATCTTCTCCTTGAATAACTTTGCTGATGAAGCCGTAGGATAGTTCACTTTTCAATCTGTCACTACAATCACTTTTGCAATAGGGAATCTTGCACTACTGTAAACGTATGACAATCTCAATCTGCAATTCAATTAAAATTAGCAATTTTGAGGCTTTGCTGTCGTTCCTCTGTTATCTCCATTATGATAATGTTACGAATATGAGGACAATGGTTCAATTACTCAAGTTTGAGACTGGCAGTTTCACTGACACGACGAATCCGCCACGTGGCATCTCGTTCAATCAAGCAAACAATTCTGTCTTTCAACCCATTGGGGAGCAACTCTCTTTATTCTTGTAGAGTGTTCAATGGACATGTTGAAGAATTGAAGATTAAGAAAAAAGTACAAAGCAGAAACATAACTTTGTGAGTTGTTTTCTCAGCTTACAAAGAGCGCACCGAACTTCGGTATAACGTAGGTAACTCAGTTCTTGCCCAGATATTTCCTCTGCTCTACAGATTTCTTGCTAAATTTTTGGCTCATAATCAATAGCTCTTTTCAGAAAGATGTTAAATCAAATACGTCTACCATACGGATAATATGAATCAAAAGGGGAAGGACTTTCTTGCATGAATTTCCTCATCAAATTTCGCAGTGAAGGTCAATGGTTAGAAGGATCCTATGATATGCGCACAAGTACAAATCTATATATATATATGTATATGTATATATATATATATATATATATATATCACCTGTATCACCTGTCGTCCCGTTGATCGTCGAGTGACTCGAGCGGGTACGAGCAACACTTCCATTTTTCCCTATCGCGTGCAAGAGTAGCCCAGTGGGTCCTCCTTGCTCTAGGAATTCGCTGAGCATCATATCTTTCTTCCATCGCTTTCGTGAAGTAATCGGACCAACGGGTCAGTGGTCTTCCTTTAGAGCGCTTGACGTCCCGAGGATTCCAGTCGGTAACGGCTCTCGTCCATCGGTTGTCGTTGAAGCGCATCACGTGTCCGGCCCACCTTATTTTCGATATCCTGGCGTGTAGAACGGCGTCTCTGATTTTCGATCGTTGACGTAGGTCGGAAGTTCGGATCCTTTGTCTCATTTGCGAAATACGAGATACTCCTAGCATCGACCTTTCGACTGCGCGTTCGATAACGGCAAGTGATCTTTCATCCTGCTTACGTAGCGACCAGGTTTCTGCTGCATACGTTAGGGCAGGGATAATTGTCGAGTCGAAAAGGTGGGCACGGAGTCGGATGTTCTTTGTCCTCTTCACTACATCTTCGATGCTCTTGAACGTTCCCCAAGCCGCTCGTTTCCTCCTACTCAACTCTGGGGCTAGGTCGTTCATCATGTTGATTTCACGACCTAGATAAATGTAACTGGAGCATTCGGAAATTGTCGTTCCGTTGAGCGTGAATGGGCATTAGAAACCCATCCGTTCCTCATGAACATTGTTTTCGTTAGATTCAGTTGAAGACCGATCTTTCCACAGGCGTTATCAAAATCAGTCAACATTCGTTCCGCTTGGCTGATGTTTGGTGTTATGAGAACGATATCGTCAGCAAAGCGAAGATGGTTTAATTGTCGACCGTCAATTTTCACTCCCATTTCGTCCCATTCTAATGTTCGCATGACGTTTTGTAGGGTGGCAGTGAATAGCTTTGGCGATATTGTATCGCCTTGTCGAACCCCTCTTCTTACGTCAATGGTGATATTGTTGTAGAATGGAGATATTCTGGTCGTGAAATCTTTATAAAGCTCACGAAGGATCATTATGTACCGAGTAGGGACGCCCTGGTTATCCAGAGCCTCTATAACCGCTTCTGTTTCCACTGAATCAAAGGCTTTTTTCAGATCGATAAAAGTGAGACAGAGTGGTTGTTTGTACTCTCGCGAAACTTCAATGAGTCTTGTGATCGTGTGGATGTGGTCCATGGTGCTAAATCCTTTTCTGAACCCTGCTTGTTCGCATGGCTGTCCTTCGTCCAGTGTTCTGTCAATCCTGTTCAGGATGACTCGAGTAAAGAGTTTATAGACAACGGACAGCAAGCAGATTGGGCGATAATTGCCTATGTCGTGAAGGTCTCCCTTTTTGAACAACAATACGGTCTTGCTGGTTTTCCATTGAATAGGGACCTTGCATTCTGACAGGTAGCGAGTGAAGAGCCGAGCCAGGGTGTTGATGAGAACTGGCGGCAGGTTCTTCAGGTGTTCTGGTCTAATCCTGTCTGGACCGGGTGTTGTTCTGTTTTTCACCGACGATATAGCATGTCGGATTTCGGAAGGATGGACCGGTGGAACGACATAATCGTCCTCTTTCAATTTATATGACGGTAAGAGAACATGGCTAGCGAAGAGATCCGAGTAGTACTGGTGGATGATTTTCTCCATAGCCCTTCTGGAAGTTGTAAGTGTCCCGTCAGGGTATCGGAGTGCAATCATCTTGGTCTTATAGTTGGCGAAGCCTCGCTGGGCTTTGCGAATGCTCTTCCCAGCTTCTGCAGCTTCTGCCATAACTGCTGCTCTTCTCTCTTTAAGGTCTTCTTTTATCGCTTCTCTGCATCGTTTCGCAAGTTCGGACGTAAGGTTTCGGTTGCCTGCGGCTCGTGCGATTCCACGTTGACGTATCAGCTCGAGTGTTTGCGGAGACAAGCGTCTCTTCGTGACCTTAAGACTTTCGGCTTTTTTAGCGCTAACGTGAAGATATTCAACGAGTCGATCTTATTCTTCGTATTATATATATATATATATATATATATATGGGAATAATCAGACTGCCACTAATGCTCAGGACACTCGAGCATTGAAATCTGGAATGTTCTTTTTGGTATGAGTCACTTATGGCTCGCACCGTAAAAATAGAGAATAATGGCAAATGTGTGAATGACTGCCTTCAATGTTAATTCAACATCTGGTCTTCTATATCTCGTTCGTAAACAGCGAGTACTGATTATTGCAAATATAGCATCTATCTTCGAATAGCTGCAAATTATTGATTCACTATATTACTATATTCTTTTTCATAACACTTGAGTCAATTATCAAACATATCCAACTTTGAATACTGTAAACAAGTGCTTGGATTCCCAGTCGGAGGAACTTTAGGTGCATCAACTTGTCTTTCCCTTGCTAGCCTTTTGTGAAGCGAGGGCCTCTCACAGGTTGCCTGGGCTCCAAACCCTCGCATACGGAAAGCTGAGTGGCAGAAGTTGTTCGAATGGTCAACTCCTTTGTTTGATGTGATCATAAAACTTAAAAATGAGCGTTGAAGAAGGTTTCCTGGTTTACAAACTCGGATGCCTGCCAATAGTTACAACCCTATTCGATCCATTAACGGACTTCCTCCCGTTCAGCTTACATATCACTACAAACAGCACCTCAGTCGATAATATTTTCTGTACCTAGTTAGTAGTGCTTGTTAACCTACTACTAACACTCTGTGGTCATTACTTTCTGATAAACTAACCTGATCATATTGACACATAGTCTAGCACGCTAGTCTCATGTAACGGTGCTATTAAAGTACTCTAAATCTTCTAAATCAGCTCGTACTAATTTACTGTGTAGACTTTTGTACTTTACATAATGTTCATGCAATCATTGTTTCCGTTCATATCTTGCTCTGAAAATTTCAATTAATCAAGCCTGAAGTATTCGACTTACAACAACCTTCTGAAAATCCCGGCAAAATTCTGCCAATCCAGCATTCTACTCCAAACTACATAGATTACGCAGGCCAAAACTGGCACATCTATCCTATCCAAAAAATGCTACAATAAAAATAAATGGATTCGGTAATCTAGCCAGCCGATTGGCCCCATAATTTCATTCTCCAGCATAGCTAATCATGTAGTTTCTATTTTTTTTTAGATTCTTTACAAAGCTTTCAAGTGTTTAGTTTCTAATAAAAAATCCATCACTGTCATTTTTGATTCAATCGTTGCTGCTTTCAAAACTACTGACGCTATCCATGTTATTTATGTGCTGCTGATTCCGGCAATGTGCTCGTGGCTTCTAATAAAAAAGCGCTCATTTCTGCAAGCAATCCTGCATGACCGATCATTTCAAGGAATTTTCGCATTCACCAAATCACCTTTTTTGTGCTTCAAAAAAAACTGTGCAGTATAGAGTCTTTTAGTTAGATTTAGTGACATTTTATATCTGCTTTGATTCAAAATCATGATTTCATAGTTAGACATATAATCCAGGAAGAACAATGAGAAAAAAATCTAAGTGAATAGTCAGAAAAACAAATGTGACATTGAACACCTCCTGTGTAGCTGTAAGAAGTTTAAACTGCAAAAAAAAGTCGATTGTTGGTGAACTTTGCTAGCGCATTTTTTCTGAATATTTATAGGAGTGCTTCAACTTGCGAGCATCTTTTGAATCGATTTAAAGACTCTTTGAAATGACAAATTCAATAGATTTTGCTTAAATTTCGTTTTTTTTCTCTAAACCAATTTTCCATAGATACAACTTTTGCTGGCCATAGCATTCATCTTATATAACAGCTGTTTTCGCTAAATCAAGATTTAAGAAAGTTAAGTGAACTAGTGGGTCAGTTACGAAAAAAAAAGAAAAGCTATATATCTGAACTGCACTCTGAACAGAAGATTTAGTTTTTGTAGATGCGATGAAAGCTGTGTATCTATCACTTTGTCCGCCTGTCGCTTCATTCGTATTTCAGTTTGCTGGTTGTCGTTCATATACAGGGGATGCAGTAACACAGTCTTACTGTTCAGGAGATTGGTTTTTCTTTCATACTCACCTGTTCATGCTAATCATTTTAGTTCTTGTTTCTCATTGTACTGAAGTGAGTTTTGTGGTGGAAACAATGATTTACATGTTATGTTTTGCCATATTTGTAGCAATTCATGTGTAATTGATTGTTTGAATTTGATAACACCCATTGACTAGTCGTCGCTCATGTAGATATTTTTCTTACCTTGCTACTGCTTTATATTCGATATTTTGTAAGAGATATTTTTTCTAGAATTTTCATGTCTGTCCCTTACATTTCCACTTTCGATATTTTGTAGCTTCTTCTTTGAATTTTTTAGTAGTCAATACAACATGGCGATAAAGTCTGGAACTACTGTAGCTATTTTTGTAATTTAGAGTGCACTGTATGTTCACAGGTTAACGGATATTTGTTGAACTGTTATATTAATCCTCTAAATCATCAATTAATAGTGTATTCGTGACGGAAGCGAATCTTTGTCTTCGTATTCATTACGTTCTGACGAGCTAACTACTTGGTATAAGCCTAACAAGGCCTTCAGGAGCTTGAGAATAGTTCTGAAGGGTCATAATTACCGTACCATATGTACAAAAAGGTAAGCATGATCGCTAAAAGGCGAAATCCGCGAAATTTTTCTCCAGTTATATGAAGAAGTTAAAAATGTTTAAAACACAAATTGACTACACAAAATATTATTCGCTACCGTGTTCACCATCTATTTAATTTTTACTGCGTTTATGAACCTAGAAATTAATCTTAATGGAGAAATGGCAAAAATGGTAGATGGCAGAAATCTGTTCTGGCTAGTGGCGCATACACTGAATAGTGTTGCTAAGCAATTTAAATACTTCTGTTTAGTGAACACGGTGTTTATTGCTCTAGCATGAAAGCTTATGAGAAGACTTAGATATTGCCACACTTAGAGCAATCATGGAATGCGTTTCATCACGATGTATGACTGTTCTATCTTACCGGCACGCAATGGCCGAACCAGCGACCACGTGTGTATGGTATACCTCTTTCACATTCTAAACGTCACAACTCAGTCTGTTTTAGGAGATTCCAGATTCCAGTAGCAATTTTTGGTTCCCCGCTTCAAAGTCTATCTAAAAATGTTCTCACCTTGGTCGAAACATTTGAAAGCGTCTAGGAAATTCATGTTGAATATTACATGGTTTCACCCTATTATAGTATAGCACCTTCACACTTTAAGCGTTATAATTTAGTCTGTTTTGAGAGGATCCGCTTGTCGATTTGGTCCACTTTATTTTCGATAACAGTGCTGCGAGGACTGGAGAATTTTGGTTAAATATCTTTGGCGTAAAATTTGAATGATCATATTTCCCAAGACCGACTATCTATTAACCTCGTCATGCTTCAATATATTCTAATTTCAAATTTTGAGAGGTTTAAAACCCGAGGTTGTTATGCCAAGACCATATATGCGTGTTTCGGAGGTCTCGCCCTTCTCGTCAGTGACCCACTCCCAACACAGTGCACAATGACACTGTGCCATTACCACTTCTCAGTCGATGGATTTCGGCTGGTAGAACAAAAGTGATTCATGGCATAGATTGTTTTCGAAACCTCGCAAGAAACATTCAATGAATTTTCAAAAATGTTTGAAGCCTTATCCGAGGTTGGTACGCCACTCCATAAAAAAACTGTATACCTGAATGCGTGACGATACCACGGTTGGAATGGAAGTTCTGGAGCAATTGCGAAAAATGCAAAGTTATTGCATGAATTTCAAGTTAGAACAATAATAACTATTCTTTGAAGCAGGGGCCATCGTCTTCTACGACTTTCTGTTATCAGTCCACCAAGTTTCGGATCCGGTCCCGACTTGGCCAACCAAGAGCGCGTTTTGCTGCAGCAAGACAGTGCCAGACCGCGCACTGCCAAAAATAACAAAGACAGGTTTGACGAGTTGGACGAAATCGGGGTTTTGCCGTATCCCGCCTACAGTCCAGATTACGTTCCATCAGACTTTGGCCTTTTCCTCCGATCTGTGCATCTTTTTGGTATGTCGTCGATGTGAAACGTTCGATGAAGTTGAAGAAACAAGTCAAGAGTTCATTGATTAGAAGTCGAAGGACGGTGGTACTTCGTCCAGATCCGAATCATGGCGGATCGATGGCAGAGAATTGTAAAGAACGACCTTTTTAAAAAGGAGCATTCAATCTTTCTCTGATGAGCAGATTTCTCGCCAAATGATGCTATGAGCTTGCCGCTAGTTGATGGACTCTGGTTGATATGTCAGGGTGTCTCTCTGCACTCTTGTACTTCCCTAAAGATGAAAGTTCGTTGAGGTCATGGTTATGGCTTTAATGAATTGAAGAGCTAACCTTCAATGTGTTTTTTGCTAATCGCGAGAGAATCATTTGTTACACATGCCCTATCGAAAATTCCTAGCGCTAATGAGTTCGGTAATTCTTTTCACTAGAACATTCCAGTGCGGAGATCATCTGAGCCTGGAGACGCTCGATTATTCAACGATTTGACTTATTATCCGAGCTCTAAAAAATTTCGATGGGAAATACTTCGCTATCCTCTCACCTTTCCAAATCGCTACACCAACAGTTCTTTGATCGTGTACGGTCTACCTTAAAGATTTAAGACCCTAATCATCTTTGAACTAATTGCTCATAGATTGAAAGAATGATGGAAATCAAAATATAGAATGTAAAATTGGCAACATGCTTCAAAAATTTTTTAATTTCTCAATAGTATTCAAGGCTGAAGATCCGTTCTCTTTGAAAAACGATATTAAATGTGTCTATATTCAGAGAAATTGTCTCAAATGTTTATTGTAACATTTCATGGGCTGATATGAAATGTATCACATTGTGCAGGTGCTTTTACACCCTATTCGTTGAATCATATGCACCATTTGCAAGAAAATTCTAACTAGAGCGTGAGATCTGGGTTGGAATCCCGGCTGACGCAAATGTCTTTGCACAGCACTCCACAATATTGGGTTTTCTAACTGATTAATGCTAATAGGCTGCCGACTGAGGAGCTTTGGCTAAATGGCCTTTATCACTCAACAGCGGTCGAACTACTTCCCCTGAGATTACTGAGATAGCGGAGCTTCGCAATGAGATATGAGGAAGTAAGCCTATCAAGACAAGTTCAATACAGATTTTAGGCAGGGGGTTTGAGAGGTTTAGTAAAAAAATATGGGGATTCGAATAAAGGTCAAAATAAGTTGTACTGTCAACATATCAGTAGGTGCTGTTATTATGGAGAAAACTGAAGTTGACTGAAAGAATAGAGAAGTATTGTGTGATTTTCTTTGCTTCAGCACATGCGAGGTTTTTAATACGAGTTTCTTTTGTACAAAGTAATGCAATAGAGACCGTATCCGTGGCTAACGTTTCGGCGGTCTTGCTTTCCTCACAGCTTGACCTGAAAGAGTCTGACTGACCTACATCAACTTAGTCAAACACTTTTCTAACTAAAGCAGAAAAGAAGGAAAAGAGGGAAGGAAAGGAAGAAAAGGAAAAAAGAACAGAAACATATTCAAATAATCTCGAATCGTGAAAAAATCAGCTAGATTTGACTCACCGTTTTGTTGTTTTGATGTCCACTATACGCGTAGACCAGCCGCACTGAGTCTTAGATGAACGAGGTGTGTGCCTGACTCGGATCCGTAATGGTCGATCCTAGATATGGCATGAAATCTTGCGTAATTAGGAGGCACTCATCTGGAGCCATATCGAGTTATTTAGGGATTTTTGAAGTGAATCCACAGCTCCTGAAGGACTTTGGTGGCCGAAATCTTACGTTCTTGCTCAAGAATATTTACTTTTACATAGAAATCATCTCCCTCATGTGTCTGTGTCCTGAACGTACCTAGTGGGGTATTTGGTTTAAACTTGCGTTTGTCGGCTAGATGTTCTTTACTCGGACATAAAGTAGCCTATCCGTTTCGCCAATGTACTCGCCGACGAACGCTTTGCAAGAGATCAAGAAGACTGCACCCTTACTCATGCAGTCACCGTCTTTACCGTTAGGACAGATTATGCACTTTTTTGTTGTACATAGACGATCGTACGAGGGATTGCGGGATAGCTAACATCTAAGATTATTCGGCGGTATCTCAATCGTCGCAAGCGATTCATCCAAGTCTGCCCTTCTCAAACACCGTTTAATAGCTGTACTTATTTCATTTGTAAAAAAGAGAAGCACAAACGGGATGTTGTTTTGCCAGCGAGGTTTTTGTTGAGGGGCACGTGATTTCCTGTAAACCTATCCAGCTGGACTACATTTTCATGCCTATTTGAAATGGCTATTTGCCGAGCCAATTTTACGGATTCAACTTTCTGCTCTCTCTCAGTACACACAGAGGCAGCTGTTCGGAACATGTTTTTTATGATCGCCTGTATGTGAGGGGTGAGATGAGAGGTAATGAAACAAAATATTTTTGTTGCCTGGCTTTCGTTAGCACTTAATGATGTAGCGGCATTCAGTTAGCTTTAGTTGGACATCAAGAAAAGGGAGCCATCTTCTCTAGGAGTCTCACGAAATCTTATGTACTCTGACTATGACTATGACTGAATCGTGAAGATGAGTGCCTTCTAATCACGCACGATTTCGTGCCATATCTTGGATCGATCTTTACGCATCTGAGTCAGGCACACACCTCGTCCATCTAAGACTCAGTGCGGCTGGTATACATATATATTAGACACCATAACAAACAAACGGTGACTAAAATGTAGCTGATTATTTTGCGATTCAAAATTATTTGAGTATTTTTTTTCTATATGATTCTTGATTTTCTTCTTTGAGCAGAACATATTGAGCTATTTTTTTTCTTTTTTCTTATTTCGTTCTCTCTTTTCCTTCCTTTTATTTGATTACGGAAGTGTCTGACTAAGTTGACGTAGGTCAGTCAGACTCTCTCAAGTCAGGCTCTGAGGAAGGCAAGACTGCCGAAACGTTGGCCACGGATACGATCTCTGTTGTATTACTTTGTACCCAACAAACTTTTATTAAAACCTCGTGTGTGCTAAAGCAAAGAAAATCACGGAATAATTCATTCAATGTCGAGGTTCCGAAAGTCCGGTCTTGGGAAGAATAGAGAAATAAAATTCACAGAATTTGGCATCCGGAAAGATCTTTTGAGAATGATAAAACTTTATTTCGTCGGTATGTCCCATCCTAAATCACATTGTGACAGAAATTAAGAGTTATCTGTCGCCTATGTAACTGACAAAATTACTGTACTAGGCAAACTTGTTCATGGCATATGATGGTAAGATAGCTCTGAACCCGACCTTGATTGAATATCTTAATGGTTGCAAATGAATTTATTCTTTCAAGTCTTGAAAACGCTGAATTGCTAGCAAATACAAGCGATGATAAAATGTAACAATCTCGAGTAAGCTGATACATCAAGAATTTCAACATGCTAATTTGCATATAAGACTATGACGTGCATAGACTGCTTTAGAACATTTAAATAACAAACGAAACAAAGTTTTAACATCAATCAGTGCCAATTTACTATTCTTGACAAATTACGATCTGAACTACAATCAGCAGAGTGCTCAGATATAGGCAAACTTTGGAACATGGATAGAACAAAAAATTAGTGTATATACGAGAAAAAATGAATGATTGTAAGTAGGTGTGCAGGCAACTAAACAGTGAATTTTACAGCTAAAACCTGTTTCTATTTATAGCTGGACTATCTGATTGAGTTACATGATCCATTATCGTCATGCTGAATGTCGCGTTCCGATCCTTCAACGCCGGCGATAATTTAGCGTCAGATAGAGAAGACGACCTTCCTCAGTCTGCAGTAACATTCAACATAGTAAATCATGCTTTTAATCTACTGATTGTAAAACCTCGTTTTGAAATTTGATTCACTCCAATGAACTTTTCACCCTTTTCGAAGTTTGTCACGTGAGTGGCTTACGTACGTTTCAGCGATTTCGCTGCCTCGTCAAAGCCAAACGCCCAACCAGTCACTCTACCTATTAGGGAAGAGGAGACAGAATGTTACGACCTGACAAAGTGAATTATTGCCAAGTCTTCGATGTCGATGACATGCGAGTGTCATGACTTATTTGCGTACTTATATTTCAGACGGCGATAAATGAATATCCGGCCTCATTCGCTAAGCAAGGTTTTTCCTTCAGTAATCATTCTAAAGCCCAAATTTCTGGCTAGAGCTATACATTGCCAATTTTTGAAACACCTAATCAAACGTTGTAAAATTCAAGATGAAATTATATTTTCCTCACGATCATGCGTTTTTGTCCTTATCTCACACAATTTTGCTGCAGAAGGCTCCTTCCTTTGGTGCTAATACTCCTTGGATAGCATGAGTCACGATGAACTCAAAAGTGTGTTTGCCTTCTGGAAAAGCTCTTTTGATAGCGCTGTAGAAGAAAGCAAAACTTGTGCTTTACACCTCGGTGGACTGAGCTCTTTCTTGAGACTATTAGCTTATATTTGATAGCGTAGGTTTCACTAATTCCAACACTGTACTTAGTTTCTGGAATGACGCGTTTCGCTGCATTGAAGCGGTGAAAATAACATCGAGCTTCACATACTCGGCGGGCTTATTTACTGGCCAATTCACGGACGAGAAAGCGGATTCGGGACGACCGATCGATACGGGTTAGATGTGTGGGCGAATCTTGTTTTCAACTGAGAATTCTTCTCCGCTTTCTAAAAAACTCCATATAGAAAGATTGACTCAGATTCTACGAAACTTCCTCTGCAAATTCGTATGCTTATGTACTTCCAGCAAATTATACGCGTGAGGGGCAAGAAAACTCGCGGAGGGTGGATAACCTTTTTATTTTGGATTTTACAATGTTTTTGAGAAAAATGTTCTGAAGGGTCACACACGTACGGCTCTAGCCTCTATTTGAGCTTTCATGATAACTAACATTCTAATGAAAAATTCTTGTCCAGCAATTGAAGTCAGGAACAGTCGATCAAAAGATAATGTCTAAATAAATAATAAATGACAAGCGCGTCTCATCAACTGTATGAATCCTGGCAGCACTTGACCTTGCCAGGTCTTGACATTCTATGTCTTCCCTTCCCTTCTATGTAGGGTAACTGGTTTGGCGTGTGGCTCTGAAGAAGCGAGCGTAATCACCGAAGAGTATATATATTTTTGTGAAACACAAAACAAGCATCTAGATAGAAAACAAGAAAGGTATAATAACATAAGCTACTTGCGAACTCAAGACAGCACTCGTACATTTTTTGAATCACGTGACAAAAATCACACAACTTCACTTATTCACCAATAATAGTCTTTCGATGCCTTAAGAATCATTCTCAACAAAAAAAAAAAAACAATGTATTTTGATAACGTGGTACTGTAATAACAACATATTTTTGAGCCTGTAGTAGGTGTGATATGGCACTTATGCAGAGTTAGACAACTCTTTCGTCGTTAAGGGCTCATAGTGACATGGCGTCATTTGGTTCAGCCATCTTTTGCAAGGGGATATACCTCTACGTATTGAGGTCGTGACGCCGAATTATTTGAATTACTGCATATCGAGTGACAAATTCTTCGACATCGCAGTGAAGACAGTTGAGCATTCATGGCTGGTAGAATGAATCACACATTTACTATCGACTGATTGTATAAACTCGCTCAAAAACTATGATAATGTGATATCATGTTTTGAGTCTTTAAGGAGGTCTGGTGTGGAACTTATGCAGTGTTAGACGGCTGTTTCGCCGTGATGGGCTCATCCGGAGAGGGATTCGAGATTGGGGATTGGGTGAACCTAATAGCACCGTCCTACCGATGAGCCTTTAATGACGAAACACCTGTCTAGCACTCTACAAGTCAAACCTTAAGCGTCACTAAGGCATAAAACATGTTACTAATTATTGGATTATCATTGTTCTAGGCAAAGTCTATAAAAACTGTTGAAAGTAAAGTTATTCTATCAAGTTAATGCATTTTTGTTGTTTTAGCTGCACTTTTTTGAATAATTTTTTGTTATTTGGGAACATTAGCTCAGTATGAGTCGGTCTCACACACCTTGAAATGATCTCCTGCTCACACATACTCTCGATGGCGGGAATAATGCATTTCTCCACCATCTGCAATACACTATGTACGTTCTACAGTGAAAGGTACAAAAATAATGAATAGGAAATTCAACAATAACTGCGAACAAAGTGCAAGAATACCTTCACTCTGAGCTGCGTGGGCATACTGTCAGCGCAACTGGAGCAGATCCTCCAGTTTATTTCTTTGATGCCTGAAAATGACCTTACTAACAATTCAGACCACTCATTTCTGAAGAGAACATGCATATCAAGAGCCATGACAGCGGTTGTGTGCAACTGCCGGCTATTCTTTTCGGATCACAGAAGTAACGTGTTCATGAACAGCCAATTCAATTATATATGATTCTGTTGCTGTTACCAACCGCATTTATAAACATCGTCTTATAATCTTCAACCTGTATTGATGAATAGTGTTTATTTCGAAGCTCACAAATTGACAAACCTCGTTGTTAGGTGGAAATGGTTCGCCTGCCACGCGTGTTCTCTTGCTTCAATTCGCGGCCTATTCACCGCTTGAATTCGCTAGCTCGAGGAATATAGAACAGCGAAGTTGGGTGGAGTAGGTAATGTATCAGCATGAGGAACTAGGAGCGTCTCACAAGCGTATGGTGAGATGGGCTTTTTACAGCCAAAGTGTCTGAATGAGTGAAATGGCAAGCTTATATAAGCTATCGACAGAGGGCGTGGCTTGAGATACTAATCAATGGATAGCAATTAACATGTAATTGGTGAGCTAAGGAGAGATTATAATAATTATGAGATAACTGGGAGCATCCGCTAGACCAAGCATGGCCAAGAATGCTGCCTTCATACACTTGACGCGCGTGGTATAGATCGAAGTGATATTTAAACGCCGTCGAAAGGAACGTAAAAAAGAGTAAATGTATATTACGGAGAAATAGTAAATAATTCATTGAATTGCTCCTATGCCGTTGATTCATATTATGGCCTAATTGTAGGCTTCTAAATAACTCGTTTGTCAAGCATCTCTTCATCGTTGCCGTACCCAGAAGTATCATTAAATTTACAATGTGACGAGTTCCTGGCACCCAAAGACAAACCAACCTCTATACGAGTCAAACTCAAGCCTGTATGATATTGAAAATAATCATCTACTTTTCCACTTTACACCTTTTTTATTTACTTTATTAGCGATTACGGAATATCATACAGAAGAGTTTTAGGTTGTTGGACATGTGAGAACGAGCAACTTCACTATTGTCAAACATGTCGTAATTTACTCTGAATGCTTGAATAAAGATACTCACGGATTTCATCAAAGTAGACTTATTTCGTATTAAAAATGAAATGTATAAATCAGACCATTATGAAGTGATCTTGTGTCATCACAACTTTTTTGTCGATAAGTTACGGTTGCTAGTGAATATGCAAATGGGAGAATTTCAGTGATATCAATCAATTTACGTTACGCGAGTGATACAGAAAAAATGCGAGTATGCCGACAAGAGGCAGATTTGTTACTTTAGTACTTTTGTATCTCGAAATTATAATTGAATTGAGTATGTTTAGTGAAGAAGTCTCAAAGGATTATGTAAACTTGCTTTAAGAAAAGCTTAATGTTTGTTGAATGTGATAAGATCAAAGATAACTTCACAATTTGACATCGCGTTTTGCATTACAAGAATGTTCCAGATTCACTATGTAAGTTAGTTGCTGCATAGCTTGATTTTTTGTGTTATTGCAGGCAACACCAAAGAGTGTGGTAGTTTCGTACAATAATATAAAATATTTTAGAAGTCTGCCTCAGCAAGGATTTACCTCTCCTCACAATAGCGTTATGTATACTTGCACTCCTGCAAGACGATATTCCTATATCACCTATCGTCCCGTTGTTCGTCGAGTGACTCGAGCCGGCACCAGAAACATCTGCATTTTTCGCTATCGCGTGCATTAGTAGACCAGTGCGTCTTCTTCGCTCTAGGGACTCGCTGGGAATCGTATCCTTCTTCTCGGCTTTTCGTGAAGAAATCGGACCATTGAGTCGATGGCCCTCATACGGAGCGCTTGATGTAATAAAAGATAAGGTTTACAACTTGATCATGTGGTTTTACATTATAAGAATGTTTCAAATACAATAGGTAAGTTAGTTATTGCCACAGTTTGACCATTTTTTGTCATTGCAGACGAAAGCAGAGAATGT
>JAHQIW010005683.1:0-20888 GCA_019055375.1 Parelaphostrongylus tenuis
TCCCATACTGATGTTACCAAAAATCTACCAATATGAGGATGTTGACGGAAAATCGTTTCGGGAGTGGATCTTAGATTAAAACTACATGGAGGTTAGATGCTGGACGTTTCTGTTGACCGCATCTTGTGATCCTTCGCAACTGGTACTTCAAATAAATAACAGAATCTTAGCTTTCTCTCCAGAGAGAGTTTTGGGATTTATTTGGGGCTTGTACAACGGCAGAGTTTGATGAACACCTTTTCCGTTTTTTCAATTCCATATCATGGTGAGATATAATATTAGTCCTTTCTCATGACCTCGCGGAAGAAGTAATAATAGGTTCGAACCACCTCAGATTCCAAATTTTGATTGTATTTCGGTACTGCTATCGTCATAAAAGGATTTTTTTGTAGGTCACATCATCCAACTATATGGATAAAAGTCCGATAAGAGCCAGTGGGTTGTATCAGTTTCTCTTCATGGGAGGGTCAAAAATTATGAACGGCAAGAGCTATGAAAGGATCCCATGTGTGGTAATTCAATAGAAAATCGATGGGTATATGATAAAGTTAGAGCTTGAAGTTCTTAACGGGGATTTCCTATCCGTGAGTGACGACAACCCTTCAAATAAATCGCACATGACTGGCTTTTCCCTTTTCGTTTTGTAGAGCGAACATACGAATTTTAAGGCGAACAGCGGTCTCAAAAAAAACGCAAAGACCGGCCCCTCGAAGGATCACTGGTGATGTAGGTTCAAAAAAGAAGCAATCCCTATGGTATTGCGTGGGTGTACTCGTATGATGATTTCCAGTGATGTTCTGTGTGGCCAAACGACTCCTGTGTAATTGTCTCCAAAGGTTTAACTCATTGTCTAACGTCGTAGACTGAAGCGCCCAGTGTGTAGAGTGTTGTGGTTGATTCCCTTCTGGTTAAGCGACTTTGTTGTGTTCTGGTCACCTATGTCGGTGTAGTTAGAACGCTTTCCAATTTGGAACAACTATAGCAGTCTCTTGCTCTTGTGGATCAAAGAAATACATGTCACCTTGCGACTGATTTGCAACAAAGGCAGCGACGGGTTTTTGCATAAAAACGTCAGGATTCTTCTCAGCTTGGATGATCTTGCTGAAAGAGCATTAAGTTGTACATCGTCATCCGACACTTAGAAACACTCCCCAGCAACAATGAAGTGGTGCGAAACTCCTTAAAAATAACTTGCTTTGAGGTAGAACGGTAATGTGTTTCTATTAAATCTCCGAAGAAAAAAAGGAGGTGGAAAATAAGATGAGCCAAACAAAATGAGCGATTTCTTGCAGCAGTCAATACGAATGTGCTGCGCCAGCAGATCCACCTCATGTGACTGGCATGGCTATTTCGTCATGTTAAACCTTACAATATCGCACAGAGAAGGACCATAGCTAAACAGGTTAAGTGGAGCGCAATCAAGTAAGTCGCCATAAAATCGCCAGTCGTCTTCCAGAACCCCGCTGTTGTTCGTTGTGTATAAGCTGCTTAAGTAAGACGTCCTCAGGAAAATTGACAAAGCACTAGACGATAAACAGCTACAGCACATGGCATGGTGAAATGTAGTAGTAGTGTAGAAATCCACCACCTATTCTTTTCCACGTGAAGGTGCTTTTTCTGTTGAGATGGAAACATCAGTACATGCCCTGTATTATTAGAGATTTCTTAAAGGATTTCAACACTTCTCTTATGAGTCATCTAAGAACTTCACAGTAAGATTGAATTGTTTCCACTTCCACTTTTGATAATCAAATTTCATAACGATTAAGGAGAATATCTGTACGATAAACAGATTCGTTCATTATGGTTCATTGGAACTAAAAACACCAAATCTCCAAAGTTGATTCGACCCCTCAACAACCATCAAGGACTGGGACGGAAAGATGATGAAAAAGAGGAAAACCAAAAAGTGGAAGAAAATTATGTAAGAGCACACGGTCCTTTCAGAAAGTTGTATAATCAGTTTTATTTCCCATGAAAGGCCATCCTTTTATAAACGAATAAATTTTTATCAAGCTTTTGGAAAACCGCCGTCCCAATCTCTTTTGAATACGGAATATTCATCTTGGTGGTAACGATAGCACATAGGCTTCATCGCATTATAAACATTACAAACAGAAACCAAAGAAGTGCACAATTCAGAGCTAATTTTGTGTTCCAGCTGACCGTTGTAATTGCCGAATAGAAATGCGATGAAGACGGGCCTGCAGCCAGTATTCGAACTGCTCTGTTCATTACACCTTGCGACGTGTCGTTCGACCAATTTGCCATGATGTTCGTGATCCAGAAAGATTCCTTCCTCAAAACGCGCTAATAGAATAAACTCACTATGTACTGTCCTTATTGTGATGTCTCATTTACCTCGGCTTATCATAGTAGTTAAATTGACTGATCCAAAATTTTCTGCCCACTCAAAATAGAGCTATATAACAATTGTTTCTCAGTCTAATCAAGAAAATCACTTCACAGAGCTGAATCATATACCACTCCAACCTCTTCGCTAGTCAGTAGCAGTATAATTCATCGCTCTATTTATGGACGTAAAACTTTTCGGAAAGCAGAATTTTGAGAGCTCTATACTATGCCGTAATTTATTCAGTTTGAAAATTCTTATGGAAAACTTTTCCGCCGTTATCTTAGCGGAATTGTAGTAGTGACCGGCGTAGTGGGTGCAGCTAAAGATTCTTTTATTAGTCAATATGCCAGCAACAATTCACCCACTCAGGACGTAATGAATTCTGTTTCGTCCATTTGTCGATTGAGAAACCGAAAGCACCGTCATCAATCTATCGTCACTGTTATGGGTGTTTTACGAGCGGTGAATAAAAATGAATCAGCATTCCTTTGTTGTTGCAGTACCTTGCGCCTACAGTCTAATTGCTAATCGGCGATAATTCGTCACAGCATTGTACTTGCACTTCCAATATGATCCTATATCAAATCTGTGAATTCACTCAGTGTAAAGAAAAGACGATAACAGACTTCCAGCTGAGACTTGTGCTAGTGATTGAAATCTGACCAAGAACTTCATGTGATCATCAAAAGGAGCACAAGCACCACAGAATATCTTTTTGATATCTCTGGAATGAATTTATCCTATCATGGATTATTTAAACTCTTCCTGTTCACTGAGGCGCGCCATATATTCTTGCAACGCAAGTGAATTGAAATATCGGCGGGTTACAAATGCAACAGGAAAGTGCAAGTTTAGTGGGCGATAAAGAAGGTTTCGCAATGGATTCAGCTCAGTGGAGCAATATACGCCCAGTGAAAAAAATTGTGGCAAGTATCATATGAAAACAATTCAAAATGATAGCGATGACTACGTTTGTAGAAATTCGGTCTTCCAGACTGCTAACGCTGCAGAAGTCGAACAAATAGGCTATGAAACCCTGCTTCATTCATCGTACTCTGTGAACTTCCTACAAATGAGTACCTTTTTTCTCAAATAACGCGAATTGTTTGGCTTGACGATTAAATCGGGAAAATTTTCGAAGTGCAGTTTTGTCCGATATCTTCATACTGCATCAGAGGTGTATTCTTTCTGTAATGAAAGACTACAACATGAATACATGTGAATTTTTGACACAAAAGCAAATATCGGACTGTGCAAAGCTGTCTAGATTACAATACTGAGGAGATCGTTCAAAAACATTATTCCAAGAGGCTGTAGAAAAGCATAAATAAGAAACGTTTACGAATGCTTGTTAGATCTCTCAATTGCAGTTTTTCTTCCAACATTAGGGCATCTTTGATAACTGACATTTTCTTCTTAACTGTTGACAGTGCCAGTTCTTCTTCTTAATTTCTTTAGAGCTACTAGGCCAGACGAAAAGTGAGGACTTGATGACGGTGAAAGCAGTCACAGTTATAGATTGATAGAAAGAGCACATCCTGTTTTCTTTCTAAAAGTGATAAATACAGAGGACAAACTCACGGCATTGGTCAGTCCCTGACAGATGTGTCTATGTATTTGTTTTCAAAAATTCAGTTTCGCTTGAGGTGATTGAATGCATATTTGGCCTTTGCAATGACCCGCGATGGCCCATCTATGTATAAGGTCCGTGCTGCTACCTTCTTGTGCAAGTCTGGTAAATTACCAATTCAACGATCTCACAGGGTTCAATGTCTTAGTAAGCAATGAGCACGAGATTGAACTATGGACCTTGCGTGGGTCGTAGAGCACCCTCTAATCACTGCGCAACATGAGCTCTTCCAAAAGTGACGTTATGATAATACATCGTTGTGATGGATTTGTTGACACTGCTGAAGATACATATAAAAAAAGGATATTCTTGAAACAAGAACACTGTCATGGTATTGTAGTAGCAGATGTTCTTATGAGAGTAGTGAATCTTTCGAGCGCAGTTTTGTAGAGCAATGCTTCCTTTTTTTGTTTCCAGGGATTGCGAAATAACCTACAAACAACACTGCATGATACTACTTCAGAGTGAAGAAATATGGAGTATATGGCGAATTCACACGACTATTGATGTGATAACTTGCCAGAAGTGAATTTTCTCCAAAGGCACTCAGTTGCTTATTATGTCAGCTCATAGAGAGCGCAAGAAGAATGTTGTTATGGAACAGCTCGCGATTAGCAATTCAATCAATGCGATACCAAACTTCTTATTCATCTTAACCCACGTTTAAAATCTCATCAAAAAAACTATTAAATCGAAAGTGCCAATTATGTTTTTCCCTCTGTCTTGCGCGAGCAAACAAATTATGAATGCACTGTCTAAGAAAAATTCGCTATCACTGAATTGATCGAAAGTTTTATTGATTCAATCATTACCGTCGGACAGTGCATATGGTGACGCAAATGTTTTCTAGAAGACTTTTCAATACTCTTTTTTAGAAGTCACCTCTTTTAAGTAGTTTTATTCTTTACAAGTATTCGTTTTGTAGACAGCAAAATTGGTCGAGACTATTATTTTTCACTAATGATGTTCAAAAATACTGAACACGCCTTTTTACAAACAAGATTTGAACTAGTTACAGTTGCGATTAAACGCCGTCTTATCTTCCTGAAAAGTTTCCAAATGAAAGTACTAACTTATAAAGAAGTAATGGCAGTTTTGCACCATGAGTTTTTGAATCAGCATATCTGGGCGCAAGCACATCTTCGATAATGAAAACAGAAAACATTACAATCAAACATATTTGCTACTATGAAATTAGTTTGCTCATTGCTGCATCATAAGAATTCGAGCGCCCAATAAGCTTTTGGGAGGATTCTCTATACCATCTTGTTAACTATGGAAGCGTTTTTCCCTACAATTGTTAAAATACTTGAAGAAGTGCTAGTCGGTGGACGTGAGATTTGGCGAATATGGAGGATGAGGTAAAACTGGCCAGTCCTACTCGCTCTGCTTCTGAAGCGTCTGTTGTACAAAATGTAGTTGTCAGCAGGCTGCAATCAAACCGCAGTAACTTTGTCATTGACTCTCTTCACCCTTCCAGCTTGCTTCAAATGGCGGAGGACTGTAGATGTCGACGTTGAGATCTTCTACAACATATCGTGAAGTTTTGCGGATCAGCTATGAATACTTTCAATGGTCGTTCTCAACTTCCCTTGGCGGGCCTTTAAGTTCCCTCTCTTCCAAATTCTTATCTCCTTTGCGAAGCTTTTTGATTCACTGTACATTTGCTAGCAGTTTTTGGGGTCAAACGCGCTGTTGATAATTTAGGTTATCGCTGCTGCTTTACGACCCATTTTGAATTTTCGGTCTGGTACCGCATTTACTTTCGAACCAACCAGCATCTTTTGCGGAGTCTGTATTAAAATGGTATATAGCAAACCTTTCTTCATCAAAAATTTTTTCCCACTATCATACAAAAGATTTCAGCAAATTGGAAATCGCCATTGCTTTTGGCAGTTAATACTTGGGATGCAATTATTTAGCGAAATTTCAGAAATTAACTCTTCAAAACTGCGCTAAAACAATGTACATAACACAAGAGACGATTTTTCAAGCAAAAATAAATGAGTAAAAGATGAAAAACTCGAAATGTTTTGAGCAGATAAAAGTGGAAAATTTCGAAAAGAAAGAGAATTTTGAATCTTTTCTCAATTATTATTTGATGTGACTCGGCATTGTGCTGCTCTCAAAAATGTCTTTCAATAATGATGGACTCAACTCTTTATGAATTCTCAAAAGATAACCGTACTAAAGCATTTCATAGTGCAGAAATTTGGTTGATCCTACATGGGTCTGTTGTCTAGTTTTGACGAATAGAAGGCTTGGTATACCCGGAATCAAATGTGCAAGCGATCTGTGCAATTGGACAGCGTCCTTATCAGTGAGCTGTTCGTCTGCTATACATTAATTAGCAGGAAGCGATGATTGCTTCAACATGCAGAAGTGTGCAATACCATGTTTTGTTTCTTCTGTGCGCAAAAATGAAATGGAGAGACTGACATGACGTTTTGTAAACATTCGCATTCTCTTGAAACTTGAAACAATCAAAGTGGTGGTAGAGGATGAAGCAGCTTAGTGTCAGCCTAACCGCCTTCTTAAAGTATGTCGCCTCATAATTCTTTTCATAGTTTTCAGTTGATTGAAATTCTGCGACCTGGGAGGTCCAACTGCTTACGCTGTCATTACTAGTTGTTTCCTGAGAAGCGATTCCACTGCGAAATTTGAATCCTCCACTAAAATCGCGAAGTTTATGTTTGTTTTGGCCCTTTCACTGACTTCATCAGCAAGAAATTGGAAAAACTTAATAATGCGCTTTTTGCTGCCAGAATTTTGGCGAAAATGTGCTTCGCTTTTCCTATCGATCTATTCTGTTTGTGGGAAAACCGGTATTATATGCCGCAGCAACACGACAGAAATATTTGTTGTTTGTGTGAAATTGTTACAATTGCTAAAACCGTTTTAGGCTACCACTTACATGCATGTTGCTACCTAGAAGCTTGACGAGCATTTTGTCTTAATAATTGATCTTCTGGTCGATCATTCCAAGACTCTGTCAATTAATAAGAAACGCCTTACGGCACGCCCTGGCCCCTTCAGTTGTGTTTTACCACTAGGTGCTGTCTTGAAATTTCATACGAAAGAATCTGCTGAGGATGATCAGTGTGATAATATAACAAAAGTTCCATCACATCTGGCTCTGATTTTCCTGCTAACTATCACTGCAGTGTTGGGATGTGTAACACTGCAGGTATTGAATAGAAATTTGGGAACTGTTCTATTATGGCGGCGCCACTTGAGTCCTTCGGTAAAAGCGTATTCTTTACTGTTACCTGACGAATACATGATTATCTGATGGCTTAAATCAAGTGGATTTGAAATGTGTACTATATTTCTCATATTGCTTGTTTTTAATGCCGTACCACTCAAAGTGAGATTTTGTTTCACATTTGAAGATACCCGAGTGGTACTGTTCTGTTATAGCGCCGTCACTTGAGACCTTCCGTAAAAACGTGTTTCTTGCTTTTTGTAAAACGTTTGTGTGACTTTCGATATCAAGTGAATTTTAGAGGTATATTTTATTTTTCATATTGCTTGTTTTTGACACCGTACCAGTCAAAATGAGATTTTGTTTCACATTTGAAGATTTCTGGCGTGGTAAAAGCTTTTTTTGTGACAAAATTCTAACCAAATCTTTCTGATTGAGAAAAGTGTTTGCTCTTTGGCATCACACCTGTACAGACACCCTAGTTGACTAGATGTGCTCACTGTGTGAAACCCAATATTCTTCCTATAGCTGCAAAGCTCGAAGAAGTCCTTTTCGAAAGCCACATGCACCATTATAATCGGAAATATTTTCTCTAGCAAGAAATTAAAAATTCATTGGAACAAATTTTTATCCGGTGAGAAATCTTTAAATGAGGAACAAAATCTTATTTCGACTAGCACGGCGCCGAAGATAAACTATTTGAGAGATTAACATGACATTGAAATTTACTTAATTTGAACCATCGTTAAACTACAGAAATCTCTTGCAAAAGCAAAAAATGCATTCTTACCGAAAGCCTCAACTGGCGCAGCCATAATAGAACATTACCCAAATTTAATTTTCTACTTGCAAAGAGAAATGAAAAAATTCAGGCTAGGCTTTGTATACATCTGTCTCTAAAAATTTGAACAGTTCAAAAAGAGATAAAAGAAAAGGTGACCTAAGTGTCATTTGATCACCTTCTCAAGACATGCCTCCGTAATTCTCTTTTTCAACGGACTTTCAATCAGCTTAAAATGCACAGTCTAGAGAACCAGCTTCTCGCAGTGCTATTGTCATTAGTTAATTCTTGAGGAATAATTTGAGCGCGGCATTTATATTAAGTTAAAATTCGTAAATGTGTTTGAACTGACAGCCATAATGCCTTCGTCGGTAAGAAATTAGAAAAGCTAGATAAATGTAATTTCTTCTCCTAAAACTTCGGCAAAAGTAGTATATCACCTTTCTGATCGATAACATAGTTCACATCTTTTGAGCATAAAAGTGCACGATATAAGACATCGTTTTGTCCACTTGAAATCTTCCTGCACATGAAAAGAAGTGTATTTTATTCCGCAGGAGCAAAACAGAAATGGTCTACTGCATATCAGAGAAATTTTCCTTTGCTAACCTCTTAGAATCAAGCCCTTACGTGCATAATAATAGCATTTAAAGTTTGACGAGCACTTTGTTTCACCAACTTATCTTCACATGATTCGAATTTTGAAAAAAATCGTTAGTTTCGAGCTGTCTTCGTGAAAAAAGTGTTGCCTTCTACATCGCTAGGAAAGAATCCGCTGTGGTTGACTATCTTGAGAAACATGACGAAGTTTCCACCGCATCTGCTTATGAATTTCCTGCTAACTACCACTGTAGTGTTGGGATGTGGAACACTTCCAGCAGGACCAGGTATTAGATATAAATTGCTTTCCGCATATGAACATTTCAATACTATTATTGTGACTTCACCTTGGATACATTTATCTAATAGTTTTTTACAACTGAATGACGTAATAATGTGCTATTTAACTACTCATTTTATCACCTATTCTTTTTTCTTACTATTTATCAGAGTTTATAACTACAAGTTTCATGTGTCACATAGAAAATTCAAAAACCAGTTTAGTTACCTACTTATCAGTTCTAAATCTGTGGATTTTAGCAGCGATGAGAACATGGAGGTTCAATGTGACCGGCTTCAGCTTGACAGTGGCAATGGCGTTCTCCACTGCGGCGGATGTACAAGCACAAGTTCCCGGTATTTCACCAAGTTCGAACTCTGCAGAAGCATTCGTAAAGCATCTTGTAATACAAGGAGTGAGTTCACTATTAGCATTTTCTTCTATTTAGCCGCTCCGAGGCATTATTGATATTATTTATTGAATGTTAGCGAAGTATAGAAAATTACAGTTAGTAATGCAGCATGCAGCAATATTCGAGGTGGCTAACGTTTCGGCGGGTCGCCTTCTTCAGAGCTTGGAAAGATCACATTGATCCACAACTCACTAAGCCAAAACCTCCTTAACCCTAGCAGAAAACGTTAGAAATGAATTTTAGATTGCATAGTAAAAACTTCATCTTAAACACTCACCATTTGATGTTTGGGTCTATCAATTATTCATTGAAGACCAGCCGCTAAGGTCGGTGCATCAGTGGGCTGTGCCTAACTCGGCCGGAAAAATCAGCCTGAGGTATGGTTCGAGGTCACGCTGATTACGAGGCACTCTTCTTTTCGGTTCATTTTCGGGCCTTTGCTATGTATCCAAAAGGCTTCTTTGGTTTTAAGCGCAGATGTTCTTGATTCCTGCGTGAGGATCGTGAATTTGAAGCCGAACATTACTCCCGCATGTTTTTGGTCCCTATGCGTGCCTAGTGGAGTTTTTAGATCAGAGTTGCGCAACCCAACCAGGTTCACAAATCTCAAGAAAAAGGTTTTTTTTGGGTGAAAAGGCATAAATAGAAGCTTCTTGGATTACTTTGAATCTAATGTTCAAAAGCGCCTCGAAAACTTCTCTAGTCAACAAAACTTTGTAGGTGCATGACGTTCTTGAACAGCAGGGACGTGCTGCTGGTCTTCCTGATGCTATAATTACAATCATTTTGGGTCAGCTCGCTATCAACGTTCTATACACACCGCTAAATTGTCCACTCGCTAAGGTTGATTCAACAGCACAGTGTAAGTTCTCAACTTTCAGCATTATTATGAGATTCCATGCAAATTTTGCGCATAGATTTTATAAAAATCACATACATATTGAGGTTCGTGCTATTTCAAGAAGTTTTTCCGGAGTAATTTAGCCATCAAATGCTGTAATTCTACATAAATCATTCTATGACTAGAGAAAGGAGTCGGGATAATGCAATAATCATCCAAGGTATCGACTGTTCTCAAGCCTCGCAATAAACATTCAAAATAATTTTCAAAAAGAATGTTTAAAGCCTAAGCGAGGTTGGTGCTCCAGGGCCATACACCAGTTTTTCAGAAGTCTCGCTCTGCTCGTCAGGTACCCACGCCCCACATTAAGCCCTGCATTGTAGCAAAGAGGGAGGCGTATGTGGTGACGTCACAGTGTACAATGACACCGTACCATCACCACCTCCAGTCGATGGATCTCGGCTGGTAGAACGAAATTGAAACACCGGTGTATGGCCCCGGCGTACCCACCTCGCTTAGGTTTTGAACATTCTTTTTGCAAAAATCATCAACAAAACCATAACGACTACGACTTATTAGATCGCCAAGGTTGAAACGCGTGTATAGGGCTCTATAAGTCGGTCCTTATAACAGACCACGTAACATTGGTGGCTCAACAATGATTATCTGGTGTATTGAAATTTGAGCTGTGCTCTTGAGAAAACACCGGAAAACAAAGATATGACTATAACATTTCTCTTTGTCTGACTTCCCAATAAAAGACAATACTGTCGAGAAGTGTTTGTTGTAACTATGCGAATTAACATGAGAGAATGACCTGACTGACACCTCTAACTACCACTCCGGTTATTTTATTCGAAAAGATTTTTCGCATTTAACCAAGTTTATGCTGTTTCTGAAAATTTTTACTCAGATATTTGGCTATTTGACGCAGTGTTTACAGACGAGCCATCCTATTGCTGAAAAAAAATACTGGGTTAATACAGAACTCACCATTAGAAACAGCAATCTTTTCTTTGTCCATCTTTGCCGTAATATTTAACTACGAGAGAAAAGTATATTGCAGTTATGCAAGATGCAATGGCGACAATGAGGACGACTTGCGTCATCTCTGGCAACACAGTCACGACAATATGTCCACCAGCAACGGGAGCACAGATGATGTGCATGCCATTGACTGGCGTGCTTCTCATGCCCGTTCCCCCTCAGCACTTATCAATTTCAGGAACTCTTACGGTTTGAATGAATTTGATTTCTTTTGTAAAACCTTGTTTTGGAAGGAAAAGTAATCTGTTCAGACCTCAAACATGATCATGGCGACTTGGAGCAGGGAGATGTGGCAAAATGTAGTGAACAGAGTGCTTTGAATGTTGGCATTGGGCCCAATTGGAACGCACTTTGCCACAGCGGTTGTCACCGTCACCTAATAGGGGGATACAATGGAGAGCATTTCAGGATGAATTATCCACTTTTGTGATTTCTAATTGCTCTGGTTTTACAAAACAAATAAATAGGCATTCTGTTGGAAGGTTGAACAATCAGAGGTAATTGGGCATCAGAGCGATCTAATATCTTGAAATACATCATCAGCGTTTGTTAATGCTGTACTTGTGTCAGGGAAACTAAAGATTTGGTTCTCTGCAAGTTTCAGAGCCCACTTATCAAAAATACTTAACGCTGGAAAATAACCGTATAAAAATCAGATCTACGACTACGACATTGTAACAGAATTTTCTCTACAACCTCATGATTAAAATTCCATAAAATTCTCTGTTAATCGAGAAATTGTCACCAGCTGTCGAAAAGCCGGCTTACTGAGATAGATGCGAGATGGAGAGCATATTTAGATGAATAGAAGACCGTCTACATGATTTTTTGGCGATTCGTAACATACTGAAAATATGCACGACCTTCAGTAACTGACGAATCACTTGAGAATGATCAGTAGAATCCGAAAAACTGACTCGGAAAATAGCCACTTCTAATGGATACGAATTTGCAACCCCTCGGCTTAAGTTTAGAGGAAAAAGTACGCCTCCGAACGAAAGCTCGAATGAAAGGAAATTTCCGTTTAATTTCCCGTTCTTTCCAAATGAGATTAGTACAACTATAAAACCCTGTTTGGAAAGAGCAGTCCAGAGCAGTCGGTGGCTATTATTGGAACACCACCGAATACTTTGAAACGCCAATTAGTTCGCAACCGCTTATACGACTGTCTCTGTATAACGAAAGATTGTAAAATATGTCCTAACAGCAGATATGCTGATTGCATCAGTGTAGGTATAGTCTACCGAATCTCTTGCAAAGCGTGTAGCTGCAAATATATTGGCGAAACGGGTAGGCCGCTCTTTGCTCGCATAGATGAACACCTAGCTGACAAGCGTCTTAGTAGACGGAACACCCCGCCTGGAGCGCATAGAGAACATAATCACGACGGAGTTGATTTTGAAATCGAAGTCACTATCACTGCGCAGGAACAAAAACATCAGCGCGGAAAATTCTAGAAGTACTTTGGAGACACCACCAAATCAACTATAAACCGTAGGGAGGAATGCCTCGTTATCACTCGTGATATGAGTCAGTATATAAGACTGTTCTTATGATGGGTGAGGTGTATTACAAGCCTATTTGATCTCCCTCCGATGATCTCCACTTAAATCATTCAGTGGAACACATATAAAAAGAGGTAAGAACGTCTAGAGTTGATTTTGTGCTTAGACGAACTGCCGAAACATCAGCTGCCAAGTAAAAATTAATGTAACACCTCGTGTTTGGCTTGGAGAAAAAGAGACAGAAAAGAGAGTGCAACAAAATGATTAGAAAAAATGAAAAGGTATATAGATACTATGCCTAGCATAATACAAAATTTACAAGACTTTTTCCGCGCCCTATTTATATTAGGTGTTAACTCTAGCTAATGATACCTTAAATTCCATAGATAAGAGCGGTCTGTGCTGAAAAATAGGAGCGTGCGTACACTTCTTCGTCGATTTTCGTTATACCTACTTTTCCTTGCCTCTGAATTTTTCGTTTTTTTTTACTTTAGTTAAATACTTTTTCTCTAGTAATCACAAAACTCCGAAAAATACGTTTGTTAGCTCTCCTTTTGTGCAAAAATTAAACCGCCCTTTTCTGTGGAATATTAGGGTATATCCAGTACTTTATCACGACTCATGAACGACGTAAAACAGAGGGAGACGTTTTTACAAAGCAATTTCGATGTTTGTCAGTGGTTGTACGAACTGATCCGAATACACTGCTTTATGAATTGGATTATTGAGACTATTAATCTCTTGTGATTCGCTCAGATTTAAGCCTTCTTCAAAGAACAGCTCACTTTCATCAAACTAAAATGTTAGATTTCGACTTACTTCTCGCTTCCGACTTAAATCAATCCTTTAGAATGTTTGCCAATGAGCGGAGTTGACCTCCTTTTTCAAATATTATGCTTGTTTACTGCTAAACTAGTTACATGAAGCTGTGTCATTCAGTTAGGCGGTAACAAATTTTTAAGCCGGTCTCATCTCCGGACACGAACTGTTCATAAAAGTGTTCGTAAAATATCCAATGATGTAGAGTGAGCCACCTGACGCAAGCATTTTGCGCACTACTATCATTGGGTATATTGTAACATCATATCACCGCAAGAGGATGTCAAATAAAAATGAATTTTGAAAGCTAGTAATCATTCAAAAACTTGGATCGCTGGCTAAAACTGCACGTCCCTGTCCCTGCCACACACCTTGCTACGGTCTCCGCTTTATGGAATGGTCTGTAACCAACCCGCCTAAAAATGTTAGGCTCGATTTTATTTGCCCTGCTGAACCGTATCAATTAAGCACAACGGTTGAATCAGGAAACATTACGCTATCGCATAATGAAGTTTAGAAAGGAGCTCTTTGCGGCGAGATTTGAAGTACTATTCAAAAGACCATAAGAGATCAGTGATCGAAAGATCGTTTTCAAAAGGAAAACACATTTTTGAGTTTTTCAAAGCTTATGCTATAAAATGAGTATTAGCGCTCTAAGGAAGGAGCTTTGTCGAGCGAATTACAAGCGAGATGAGAAAAAACAGGTGCACGCGTATAACATGATTTTGTTTTAGATTTTGCAGCGCTATAAAAGGTTCAAAAACCGACCACTTGTGCATTTAGTCAGAGATTAAGGCTTTCGATCATTCTAACACTCTTACGAAAAGTTCCTGTCCAGCGAATGACATTGGCTTAAGTCGCCTTCTAACCAAATTGTAGTCATAAACTATTTCATTTCAGTGATTTACAGAGTTTATTACATTAAAGTTTACGTGTGAAAGAAAAGATTATGAAATATGTTTAGTCAATATCAGCTTAAAAATCGTGCATGGTATGAGAACATGGAGGATCAACGTTACCGGCTTCATCTTGCCAGTGGCAATGGCGTTCTCTACAACACCACTGATTCAGGCACAGGTTCTCGGTATTTCACCAACTTTAAATTCAGCAGAAGCCTTCGTAAAGCGCCTTATAACACAGGGAGTAAGTTCACATTTCCTAAAAAAGAGGTGTTTTCCAAAAGCATAGAAGAAGTTCCTTGTCGATTTCGCCATCACTTTGAAATTTGAAGTATTCAGATTGCTGTGCATATATACTTTGGAGGACAGGTTAAAAAACACTGTCTGCAGAAAAAAAGAATCCTTTTTTTGAGGTGTTTTGACGTCCTTGAACAGGAGGGACGTGCCGCTGGTCTACCTGATGCTATAATAGCTACCATTCTGAGTCAGCTCGGTGTCAACGCTCTCCACACACTATCAAATTGTCCAATGGCTATGGTTGACCCAATGGCGGACAGTAAGTTTTCAATTTTCAACACCCATGCGGGAAGTTCTATGCAAATCGGGGTAGAATTCCGTACAAATCGCACTGCATTTATTGCTGCCTTGCATCGTATCGTTCTGAGGTAAACTGAGGATAGTTGTAGAACGCTCAGGAAATTTACTAGCCCCGGATTTTGCAATTTTTCAAAACTTTTTGTGCTTTCAATATTGGGATAATCGGAGATGCCGTAAAACTTTTTATTCTACAAATTCTTAGGTCGTTCGCCTTCTCCTGATCAAGATTTGTTTAAGTGATTATCAAGAGCATCAGCCAGAGGTAAACAAAGCAAATATGAGTACCGAGAATCAAGTGATCAGAAAGAGAATTTAATCTGTGTTTTAATTGGTGCACTAATCGTACTTATCTGAGAGCATATTTTTGCAACTGATTAATATTGTATATTGATATTGATTGATATATTATTTTGTTTATGCTATTAAAAAAATTGTCTCTGAAATGTTGACATGGAGTGTCGGCGGCCGAGTGGCAAGTGATGCTCGCACGTCCTTGCGCGGAATTATTCCCTCAGCTTCCTCGGCACACCCCGGCAGTCAATAAACGCACGATATAGGGAGCAACTCAGTCAAGTTATCCTGAAGATTGAACAAGATTTGCTCTACCAGTATCTATGATGATCGTGAAAAGGAAAATTTTTTAAACAAGCGATGATTGTTAGGAAACTGATAAATGCTAGAAGTGCTCGTTGCCGCACAGTATAAGAAAATCTGACTGAATTAAATAAAGTGATGAAGCAAAATGATCCCCTATGATTTTGCTGTGGCCTGACAATTATTTTTGAGCCATCATATAGCGTGTTATGGGCATTCATGCATGAATGGCTCAAAATAATACCAGCATATGTTGGAATTTGAGCGTGGTCTTAAGAAAACACTCGAAACAAAAATCTCTGATATGATTCGGTTACATAGTGCATTATTTAAACACATAGCCATTCTATTGTTGAAATGCAATCTCAATCAAGCGAAAATCACCGACAAAACTATAATTTTCCTGTTATCTGATTTCTCAGTAGACAACAACGTTCGAATGAAGTAGTTTGTTGCAGTCAGGCAGGATATGACGATGACGATCTGCGTCGTCGTTGGCGAACACAGTCACTAGATTATGCCCACCAAATATTGGCACAAATGAAGTGCGTATTGAGCGATGGCATGCGTTTCGTGCCGCATACCACCTCAGCAATTAACGATTTCTGGAACTCTTCACGGTTGAACTATATTATTTTTCTTTTTTGTACAATTTCGCCTTGAAAACATAAATAATCTGTTTAGACTTCTTACTCCATGATGGCGAAGTGGAACAAGGACATGTGGCAATTGTAGTAAACAGTGTGCTTTAAATGATATACATCGGGCCCGTTTGGAACGCACTTTGCCATGGCAGTTGCCACCGTCAGCTAAACCGTCGATTCAGCAATGAATTACTTCAAAATGATTCATCCATTTATGTCATTTTTTTATCTTGTAACCTTTGAAAATAACCAGAATGCCATAAGAATGTTGAGTAGTCAGGGAGAATTTGTGCATCGGAGATCACGTGGTCTCCAGATGAATCTTAACGTTTGTAATATGTTGTGCTTTTGTCAGAAAATTTTATAGATTTCGTTTTCGTTTTTGAATTATTAAAACTTCAGAATCATAGGGCATTTGATTCTTAAAGATTAGGGCTAAATAAAGCTCTGAGGATTAATCACATTCCCGAGGGATGCACATTCATTTAGTCTTCATTTTAGCATCCTCTGAGGAAACTGAATGCATATATGGCCTTTACAATGACTTTCGGTGGGCCTAAACGGTGCATCAGGCCAGTGCTCCTGTCATTCCAGACAAGTCTGTATCAATTTTCTGACAGACTTGGTGACTTTGAGCGCCAGATCGGAACCATAGACCACCTTTGAATCGCAAAGCACCTCTAACCACTGCGCCGCACAAGATCATGTTGGAAGAATGCTGTACGAAAATTATATCTACGACCATGCAGGACGATGCAGCAGTGGTTTCTCTATGACTTACTGAAGCAAATGAATTTGTAAAAGATGGAGATCATCATTAGTTGTTGAAAAAATCAGCTTCAGGAGTCAGGCACGATTAAAAGCATATCTGGATAGATGGAAGAAAAGGGCGACGTGATTTCGAGCAATTAATTCAGTACACTTAAGTAGAATTATTTTTATTCAACCGCTTTTAGCGTTAATATAACTTTAAAAATATAAATCCAATTATGCTGAGTAATTATCAAAATCCTGAACCTCATGTGAGAATAGACCCAGCATTTCTCCGCTTCCGCGACGAGAGCTCACAAAATCGCGTCGATGCTCTTGTTCTGCCATCACTCATTCTGCAAAACACGGACATACGAATCTTTTTACCAGACAAACAGGGAAAGGGTGAAATGCGGGATTGATTTTCGTTGTGACTGATCCAATCAGAATGACTCTCGAGACACTGTCACCTGTATCACCTGCCGTCCCGTTGATCGTCGAGTGACTCGAGCGGGTACCAGCAACTCTTCCATTTTTCCCTATCGCGTGCAAGAGTAGCCCAGTGGGTCCTCCTTGCTCTAGGAATTCGCTGAGCATCATATCTTTCTTCCATCGCTTTCGTGAAGAAATCGGACCAACGGGTCAGTGGTCTTCCTTTAGAGCGCTTGACGTCCCGAGGAATCCAGTCGGTAACGGCTCTCGTCCATCGGTTGTCGTTGAAGCGCATCACGTGTCCGGCCCACCTTATTTTCGATATCCTGGCGTGTAGAACGGCGTCTCTGATTTTCGATCGTTGACGTAGGTCGGAAGTTCGGATCCTTTGTCTCATTTGCGAAATACGAGATACTCCTAGCATCGACCTTTCGACTGCGCGTTCGATAACGGCAAGTGATCTTTCATCCTGCTTACGTAGCGACCAGGTTTCTGCTGCATACGTTAGGGCAGGGATAATTGTCGAGTCGAAAAGGTGGGCACGGAGTCGGATGTTCTTTGTCCTCTTCACTACATCTTCGATGCTCTTAAACGTTCCCCAAGCCGCTCGTTTCCTCCTGCTCAACTCTGGGGCTAGGTCGTTCATCATGTTGATTTCACGACCTAGATAGATGTAACTGGAGCATTCGGAAATTGTCGTTCCGTTGAGCGTGAATGGGGCATTAGAAACCCATCCGTTCCTCATGAACATTGTTTTCGTTAGATTCAGTTGAAGACCGATCTTTCCACAGGCGTTATCGAAATCAGTCAACATTCGTTCCGCTTGGCTGATGTTTGGTGTTATGAGAACGATATCGTCAGCAAAGCGAAGATGGTTTAATTGTCGACCGTCAATTTTCACTCCCATTTCGTCCCATTCTAATGTTCGCATGACGTTTTGTAGGGTGGCAGTGAATAGTTTTGGCGATATTGTATCGCCTTGTCGAACCCCTCTTCTTACGTCAATGGTGATATTGTTGTAGAATGGAGATATTCTGGTCGTGAAATCTTTATAAAGCTCACGAAGGATCATTATGTACCGAGTAGGGACGCCCTGGTTATCCAGAGCCTCTATAACCGCTTCTGTTTCCACTGAATCAAAGGCTTTTTTCAGATCGATAAAAGTGAGACAGAGTGGTTGTTTGTACTCTCGCGAAACTTCAATGAGTCTTGTGATCGTGTGGATGTGGTCCATGGTACTAAATCCTTTTCTGAACCCTGCTTGTTCGCATGGCTGTCCTTCGTCCAGTGTTCTGTCAATCCTGTTCAGGATGACTCGAGTAAAGAGTTTATAGACAACGGACAGCAAGCAGATTGGGCGATAATTGCCTATGTCGTGAAGGTCTCCCTTTTTGAACAACAATACGGTCTTGCTGGTTTTCCATTGAATAGGGACCTTGCATTCTGACAGGTAGCGAGTGAAGAGCCGAGCCAGGGTGTTGATGAGAACTGGCGGCAGGTTCTTCAGGTGTTCTGGTCTAATCCTGTCTGGACCGGGTGTTGTTCTGTTTTTCACCGACGATATAGCATGTCGGATTTCGGAAGGAAGGACCGGTGGAACGACATATTCGTCCTCTTTCAATTTATATGACGGTAAGAGAACATGGCTAGCGAAGAGATCCGAGTAGTACTGGTGGATGATTTTCTCCATAGCCCTTCTGGAAGCTGTAAGTGTCCCGTCAGGGTATCGGAGTGCAATCATCTTGGTCTTATAGTTGGCGAAGCCTCGCTGGGCTTTGCGAATGCTCTTCCCAGCTTCTGCAGCTTCTGCCATAACTGCTGCTCTTCTCTCTTTAAGGTCTTCTTTTATCGCTTCTCTGCATCGTTTCGCAAGTTCGGACGTAAGGTTTCGGTTGCCTGCGGCTCGTGCGATTCCACGTTGACGTATCAGCTCGAGTGTCTGCGGAGACAAGCGTCTCTTCGTGACCTTAGGACTTTCGGCTTTTTTAGCGCCAACGTGAAGATATTCAACGAGTCGATCGTATTCTTCGTCGATGTTGTCGACAACGGTATCTTCCAAGAGCCGACTAATGATTTGAATACATCCCAGTTTATGGTAGTTCTGGGACTTCGTTGTTTGAATTTAGCGGCTTTCTCTCCTCTCCTCGAAAATCGGAACGTTGCGCGAAGGAGGCGATGGTCTGATCCCGTGTAGAACTTGGGAACAACAGCGACGTCGGTCAGGCAAAACCTTCGATTTACTATGATGTGATCTATTTCGTTATGGTACTCTCCATTGGGAGACTCCCACGTCCATCGCTGAGAGAGAGGCTTTTGGAATTGCGAGTTACCATGGATGGTTTGGGTCGTCATGATAAACTCGGATAGCCTCTCACCCTGTTCATTCCATTCTAGTCCGTGGGTCCCTATGTGACGTTCTTCAGACGTTCTTCTAGGTCCAATTTTTGCGTTAAAATCTCCGACAATGACCTTGAAGAATGTATGATCTTCTCTGAAGAATTTTTCGAGTCCATATAGAACGCTTCGACTTCGTCTTCGTCATAGCTTGATGTTGGTGCGTAAGCAACGAAGATGGTCAAGCCGGCATAGAACCACATCGTTTCAACCGTAATCGTCCGATGCGGGTTGTTAGTTGCTTCGAACGAATCAATGTTCACGGTCAAATTCGATTTGACGAGGACGCCAACGCCACACGACACCTCTGCGATCGCATGTTCCAAGGAACAGTTTCTTCTCCGGTGTCATAGACAGCGTGAAAAAGGATGGCGCCTTCTCGTCTCAGCCAGGCCAATGACGTCGTACCTTATTCTTCTTGCTTGAATCAACAGATCTTCTACAGCGGATTGTTGAGCAAGGGTTCTTGCATTGTAGGTACAGATCGTCATTTTAGTCCGTTTCGATCTTGGCAGCCTAGTTCGGCCCTGAGATTTTAGCAGCCTCTCCGTACTCGTCCTACCTGGCGCTGCCGTACCAGGGGCTCTTTCGGGGTCAGGGAATGAGGCCCATATTTGTTACTGTTTTTGGCATTTTTGATACCCAACGTGTAGCTTGCCAGGCTCTAAACGTGGGGGCTGGGTTACTCACGAGTAGCTTGCCAGTCTCTCTCGGAGGAGCGGGAGGAGCTTATTGTGTTTGGAGGCGACTCCTAACCGCCTCCCATGTACTTCCCAGCCGCTTGATTGCAGGCCTTTTTGGCCGACTTGACTCGTAGAAATAGAGTTTTGTCAAGTCGGCACTGCAGAAGCAGGGAGCTCGTCCCCTGAATCCACCTGCGTCTCTGGGAAGCACACGGTCGCTTTTGGTTCGCGTTTTATTCCCCTATCCACCACCTGGGGACGCGCCACGTGCCCTCGCGACTAACCGGGCGGATCCCTCAAAGAGGAGGTCCGTGGTGTCTCGATACACTAATTGCACATATATGTTAGCGGCGACAAATAGAAACCGGATCTCTTCGCTAGACAGGATCTTACAATGAACCAAATCTCTGCCTAGACTA
>JAHQIW010005684.1:0-17692 GCA_019055375.1 Parelaphostrongylus tenuis
CGCGAAAGTTCACGGAATTCCGTCAGCTTGAATGTAATAGAACCTCATAGCACTACAGAATATCGGATCTAAACTAAGAATCCAGAAAATAGATTTGAATCATTACTCAGTATAATGTGTCATACTCAATTATTCACTGATAAGCTACTAAATCTTGTTGAAGCAAGTACAAGAACCTTCAACGTCAACGGGTTCTCTTTGCCTGTCGCAATGGCCTACGTAACAAATACCGGAGAATCTGCTCGAGTTTCTGGCTTCGCTGCTAGTAGAGAAGGAGCTCAGAGTTTTGTGCAACGTCTTGTGATGCAAACAGTAAGTTCGTAGCTCCTAGGTTTCATGCGCGTTCTCTTTATCGCGAATTCTGAAAAGCGAAAGAGGTGGGCCACAAATTTTCGCTTGATTTCCGTAATTTTATTGAAAACATTTCCAAATAAACTCTTCAAAATGAGAAGAAAAGTTTGCTTCTCAGGTCTTCGATGTTCTTGAAAGCCAAGCTCGTAGTGCATTTTTACCCGATCCTGTAATCTCGGCCATCTTGGATCAGCTTACTGTTAACATCACTTACGAACCATTGAAATGTCAGGCAGTCGCCCTCAAACTGGAAGAGATGGGTGAGTCTCCGATAATCGACATTATTTTGAAAGTCAAGAAATATGAAAGAGTTTGCAAAACTAGAACTGCATGTGTTGTTGTTTGAAAAACACAAGCCGTCCCGAATGAAATAAGCGGAAATATATTGTAAATGAGAAAAGCCTATCACAATAACACTAAAATGAATCTCTTGCAAACAACGGATTCTCAATTTTAAGGATTTTGGAGGCATAAAATTAGTGCTCGTACTGTGTTCTACTTTTTCCGGTTTTTCTTTTTGATAGAAGAAGGTGTCTTTGCAACTTGCAGCTTTTTTTCAGTCCAAATGGCGCAGGATATGATTTCACAGCGCTGCATCGTAGTCGGTAACACTGTGACGGGAGTTTGCACTGCGACTATGGCGGCAGCAATGCGATGTGATTCAGGCAACGTGCAATTAACGGCTGTTCCCTCCAATCATACTTCATTTACAGGAACTCTCTCGGTTTGAACAGTTTTTGCCTCATAAAATTTTTGTTTATATAGAAAGTCTGTGTAGACCACGAACATCATTATGGCGAATTGGTCGAGACAGATGTGGCAAAATGTAATGAATAGAGCTCTTCGAATGGTAGCATTTCCATTTGGATCGCATTTCTTCTCGGCATCTGGCAGTGTCGATGGAAACTGAAATTGAACTGCGAGGTGCTTGAGACAAGCATCTCTTTTTAACCAATGTTTATTGTTACCCAAAAACGGCAATAAAGTGGCAAATCACAGAGATGTTGATATGTCAGATTAATGCACTAAAGATTAAAGTGACAATGTGACAAGCTCGATCTTGATGCGTTTTGAAGGGAGCTACTAATAACTCTTCAAACATAGGATTTTAGAGAAGAACTCCTTTCTTCTATAAATGAAAATGTGGTCAAATTTCATTATTTATCATTGCTTCATCTGATCTCCTTTTATAACTACGATAATGACCGTGACTGAAAAACAATTTTGGGTACAAATCCGCTGTCAGAAAAGGTTTTATAGGAATCTTTTCTGGCGGACAAAAAATTTCCTCTGAAGCATTAGCATTCATTTGAAAGCTTAAATCATTGTAAATCCAAAACTATAACCTTGTTTTAAAGGCTGCTAACCCATAGCCATTCGATACGGCTATTTTCCATGAAAAATGTAATAAGTCTTTTCTTGCTTATCCTCTGCATACATATGTAGCTGTTTGATACATCTTCTGAAAAAGTGCTTTGTGGTCTGTGAAATTGAGAAAGGTACCACAACAGTATGTCTCAAATGCTTGGCTTTCGATACCATTTTGTATCGCGGCCACTTTTGGTGGGACGTAATCAAACACTCGAAGATGTCAACCACTTCTCTGTAGGTTTTTTTTCCTGAGTGAAAGGTTTTTCAGAAGAATGCGTCCAAGTCATCGTCTCCTGAAAAAATTTCGTTAAATGGCGATCAACCTCTTCAATTATATTCAAGTGGTGAGAATACTAAAAAGCGATCATTTGTGCAAGCAAACAGTCCTGCCTATATCCTGCGCTATAATGTTTTCAATTACAAAGAATGTGAATCTCAATCCATATTGAACCTCGTTATTAGCTATCAATACTATACTTCAGTTCCTAAGACTAACTATCTAATAACCTTGACATGCTTCAATAATTCCTAATTTCTTCTTAACCAAGACACGAGGTGTTGTAATATTCTTTATTCAGCAAGTGACGTTTCGGCAGTTCGTCTTCTTCAGAGCCTGGAGAGGTACATTGTCTGCAATCCAATCAGCCAAACACTTCCATTACTTCTCTAGAAGAAGTCACCAGACCGAGATTTCAATCGCATTAAGCACAATATCGGCTCTCAGCATATTCACCGCTTTTTTTAAATGGGTTCCACTGGATGATTCAAGTAGAGATCACCGGACGGAGATCACATAGGCTTGTAATGCATCCTACCCATCAAAACAACAGCTTTGTATACTGGTTTATAAAACGAGTGATAACAAGGAAAACCCCTTGCTGTTTATAGCTGGATTGGTCGTGTCTATCCAAAACGCTTCTAAAATATTTCGCGCTGATCTTCTATGTTCCTGCGCAAGGATGGTGATTTCTATGTCAAAATCTACTATGCCATCTCTTTGTTCTCTATTGTGCGGGGAGTTTCCTGTATTTTAACACTTGTCAGCTAGGTAGTTCCTCTATGCGTGCATGGAACGGCCTACCCGTCTCGCCAATATATTTATTGCCGCACGCTTTGCAAGAGATTAGGTAAACGTTCCTACGCTCATGCCATCACCGTCTCTCTCGTTAGGGCATATTTTACATTCTCTTGTTGCACAGAGACGGTCATATAAGCGGTTGCAAACTAATTTGCGCCTTAAAGTAATAGGTATTATGCCAAATAATCATTTTTGAGCCACCCATGTCATGTGATCTGCTAAGAAAGGCTGACTTATAGAGCCCGATACACGTGTTTCGACATTGCAGTCTCTACACTCGGGCAGATATCCTTTCTCGTCTCTTGCCAGTACTGTGTGGGTGCTCCAGTCCCCAGACTAAGAGTTCGCGACGACGAACGTTTTACACTCTATGTCCAGTAAAATTATCACCGAACACAGAGTCTGGGCGTATGTAGAGAGGCTAATACTACATACGCCCAGGCTCTGAAGAAGGCGGGTCGCCGAATCGTCAGCCGAACTTCTACGACTAATTTACCAATCTCGCGTCAGCTAATCAAGATAAGCTTTCTCGATTTTCATATAACAATTAATTATGCCGAGGTTTATAGAAAGTCGAACTTTTGAATTGTCGAACGCAGAGTGTTGTACATTCGATTGCTCTTGACTAGTATATTTAGTATACCAATATCTGGATCGGGCTCTGTAAGTCAGCCCTTTTCAACAGACCACGTGACATGCTTGGCTCAATAAAGATTATTTGGCATATTGAAATTTGAGCTGAGATCTTAAGAAAACACTCGAAACAAAGGATATACGGTAATATTCTAATACTCATTACTAATTGCTCCAAACCTGCTCTTTTAAAACAACGTTTTATAACTGTACTTATTCCATTTGAAATGGGTGGGAAGGTAAATGGGAATCTGATTTCGTTCGAATTTTCGTTCGCAGGCTTGTTGTTTCCTTTATACGAAAGCTGAGAAGTTCCACATTCGCATCCATAAAAAATGCCTGTTTCGTGAGTCGGCTCATAGATTATACTCTCTACTCTCCTCCAGTACACACCCCGACGGCTGTTCAAAACATGTTTTTTATTAACGGCGTTTCGTATGCGGAAGATGTGGGGAGAGTGATCCACAATATTTTTATTACTTGGCTCTCGGTACATTTCTTATTGTAACCGTTATCGGTTAAGTTTATTTACACTTTCATGAAAGGGAGCCAATTATTTTCCTATATCTTACTGGTAAATCTTACATACTGTGACTGTTCATTGAACAGCTTTGAACATCTGTCAAATACCTAGTGAGGGGAACAGATTACCAAACAATTATCAATATACCTACATTAGAGCAATGGCCAGAGATCCATTACTGGGACTTCCACTTTTGACATAAAAGCAATAGCCAGGCTAAGCGTCAGTTGCTGCCCCATTGCCAACCACTCATTTGCACAAAGTGCTTTCCGGACCATCTAAAGATTGAGCAGTTCAGGCACTCCTTTAATAGAACCATGAACTCCTGAATCGGCAAGCCATACATGTTTACAGCTCCCTGGTGTTGTATCAGAACCTCATGTGTGGCTCGCAATGCAGAGTCATTCGATACGTTGGTATATAGAGCAGTGGCGTCGAATGATTCCATTGCATACGCGTTCTTTGGATTCGCGCTATGTACACGGTCCATGAACATCTGAGTGTTCGTCAGATGGGCTGCAATGGGTGTTAGCAACTGGGATGCCATTGAAGTTAGAAAGTTACTTTACTTCAGTGATGAACTTACACGAGATTGCCATGAATCTTTATTCGACAATTTCGCACTCATCAAAATCACGTTAATTTAAATCAAGTTTCTACAGCAATTTTTGTCCTTGCGATGTTGGTTTCCACAGTCAACACTGAGACAAATCGAGTAAGTTAAAGGTCTTTCAAATGGACCCTTGCCATTTAAAATGACTTGACGCCTATTGTTTAGCAATCCACATAGAATAGCTCTATTAAAATTGTGCCCAAAAAATCTTTGGTGGAACATTTTTTTAGAAACATTAATCAAATTCGCCTGCTTAGTAAAGCATTTATCTGAATTACGAGAAATAGCGAAAGTGTCCTCCGCTTAGTAGGTTAGCCAAAACCACACGGAACTGTTACAGCACAGAGCTGCTGCAGCACAGAACTGTCACAAAGCGGAATTGGTAGAATACAGAACAAGCAACAGCACGGAACTGCTTATTCCGCTAGGCGCCATTAAAAGCTCATATTGTCATGAGCCGATGTTTTACAGCTCCGACGGTGCCTTACTCTCGTCAATCGCGAAGCATACAAGAACAGTTACTACGTTTTGAGATGCACAAACTAAGCTGATAATTGCAGCAAAGATTGAGCTTTTCTTTCTTTGAATTGGAGCTGTAATATCTCTTAAATGGTCTTTCATTAGAACTTCTCTATTACAAATCCTTGAGTGCAGATTCAGAGTATTACTTCAGATCCGCCGATGTCTGCTTAGTAATTCTACGGACTGACTGATAAATTCTTCTGCTGCTACTCTCTAAACGGTTGTGTATAAGTAGGAGCCAATTGTTATTATGAGCACTATCTGATCGCTTAACGGCAGAATTTATGAATGACACCATCCTACGCAGTGTTTTCATGCAACGAGCAGCAGAATTCGCCTTACGGCGTTTTCCCTCAAAATGTCTAGAAGGCACCCTGAGATCGAGGTTTAGTGGTAACATTGAACGAGAGCGACTTTCTTTTTTGTTGGCAGATAAGTCTACTAAATGGTGTTACCATAGGGGACCGCTTTTGTAATAGAAAGTGTGCTGTCTGACCAGCAGAAATTCGACGAATGTCTATCGCTTAGCTCTTGTATAGGTCACTTCAGACGTCTAGAATATGAAGTCAGACTTCACTTATTGCCTCTGAAATGTAGCACATAAGAGCTTCTAATAAACTCTTTTAAAGCCCAAAGGTCGAATGAAGTGAATCATTGTATAGTTTGTGACCATCATAAAGTAGGATGCGCTTTCACCGCATGAAACATCAACCAAGTGATTGTGTTACATCTACACATCACGGAGAGTTTGTAGAAAACTGTGGATGTTCCAGACAGTCCACCACGAATGAGGAACATTGAACGTTCAATAAGGTTATCAAGTATGCTTCTTTTCAGTGTCGTGTCAGCAGAATTTTTAGAACGTCCACTTTACTTCCTCAGCTCTATATACTATTACTTCTAAACTGTAACAATCATGTGCCTCACAATAAGATCTGATGTCCTATGCAAATAGATTTTCTTGCTACCGACCCAGGAATGGTTTTCCTTGCCTTTCTCACAATGCTGGAATTTTAGTGCCACCTAAATTCCAGTTTTTCTTTCATGCCTTCAGATTCTGAAGAAGTCCTTACTTTGGATATCAGCAGGCCTGCCCGCCAGCAAAAGAGATCTCATGAGCACACTAAATGAACGGCGCCAAAGAAAACGCGGAAGCTTACCTACGCTATTTCACTTTCTAGAAATTGCGTAGCAGTAGAAGTTGTCCTACTTGTTTTTTACCAACTGATATCTTCTTTGTAACGTCAGTGTTTCCTCTATCGCGAAATTTCATACTCTTGTGCCGTAAGACCAGAATGCGAAGGAGGGAAACAAATTCAAGGCGTAGCTCCTGTTTTCGGCGCCTTCAATGGTATTTCTTTTCAACTGAGCACTTCCGCTCACTTCGTCCTCATTCAGAGTTTGACATGCACTTCAGCTCACTACAGTTTTCTGCTTGCTCTGGATCAACAGAATCTCGTACCGCAGCCGTTTTGAAATATCTTGTTTTGAATCAAATAAGTGAACAACCTCTGGAACTCTTGAATGAGACAGTGTTGACTCGACAATGTTACTCACATATAGGTGTTGCGTACGAAATACATTGTTGCCTTGTGAGCAATGCCATGCAAAAGCTGCAAAGTTTGCTTCACTTGAATCTATGTTTGCTTAAATTTTCATGATTCATAAGTGAACATGGAAAAACATCTGGGCTGTCCTTTTATGATTTCGCTGCTAGCTACAATCTCTACTGTGCTGGGATGTGGAGTGATGCCTGCGGGTCAAGGTAGTGAGCAGAACATTGTTATTTTATTACAATCATTTTCAACCTTAGGCGAAATCTAATGGAATTCTGTCAGTTTGAATGTAATAGAAACTTTACAGTACTAAAGAATCTCGGATCCAAACAAGAATCTAGAAAGTAGATTTGAACTATTACTCAATATAATGAGTCATATTCAATTATTCACTGATAAACTACAAAACTTGTTGAAGCAAGTACAAGAACCTTCAACGTCAACGGATTCTCTTTGCCTGTCGCAATGGCCTACGTAACAAATATTGGAGAATTTGCTCGAGTTTCTGGTTTTGCTGCTAATAGAGAAGGAGCTCAGAGGTTTGTGCAACGTCTTGTGATGCAAACAGTAAGTTTGCAGCTCCTGCGTTTCATGCGCATTCTCTTTATCGAGAGTTCTGAAAAGGCGGAAAAGGCGAGCTACAAATTTCCGCTAGATTTTCGTAATTTTATTGTAAACATTTCCAAATAAACTCTTCAAATTAAGAAGAGAAGTTTGCTTCTCAGGACTTTGATGTTCTTGAAAGCCAAGCTCGTAGTGCATTTTTACCCAGTCCTGTAATTTAGACCATTTTGGGTCAGCTTACTGTCAACATCACTTACGAACCATTGAAATGTGTCGCCCTCAAACTGGAAGAAATGGGTGAGTCCCCGATAATCGACATTATTCTGAAAGTCGATTAGAAATATGAAAGAATTTGCAAAACTAGAACTGCGTATGTTGTTGTCCGAAAAAACACAAGTCGTCCTGAATGAAATAAGCAAAAATATATTGTAAATAAGAAAAATCTATCACAATGACACTAATTTTTTGCAAACAACGACAATTTCAACGGATTCTTTGGAAATCTCTTTTTCTAGCAGTAACGTTATAATGTTGAATAATAGCTTGAAGGATTTTGGAGGCATAAAATTAGTGCTCGTACTGTGTTCTACCTTTTCCAATTTTTCTTTGTAAAGAAGAAGATGTATTTTGGAACTTGTTTTGTTTAGTCAATATGGCGGCGGATATGATTTCACAGCGCTGCATCGTAGTCGGTAACACTGTAACAGGGGTTTGCACTGCGAATATGGCGGTAGCAATGCGATGTGATTCAGGCAAGGTGCAATTAGTGGCTGTTCCCGCCAATCATACATCAATTGAAGGAACTCTCTCGGTTTGAACAGCTTTTCTTTCGATATAAGAATTCTGTTTATATAGAAAGTCTGCGTATAGAAAGTCTGCGTAGACCACGAACATCATAATGGCGAATTGGTCGAGAGCGATGTGGCAGGATGTATCAAACAGAGCTGTTCGAATGCTAGCAGGGGGTCCATTCGGATCGCATTTCTTCTCGGCATCTGGCAACGTCGATGGAAACTAAAATTGAAATGCGAGGTGCTTGAGACGTCTTTGGTTAACCGATGCGAGGTGTCTTTGTTGAACCGATGTTTATTGTAACACAAAAGCGGCAGTAAAGTGGCAAATCATAGAGATGTTGATATGTCAGATTAATGCACTAAACTAGATTAAGGAACACAATGTGATGAGCCCGATCTTAATACGTTTTCAAGAAAGCTACTGATAATTCTTCGAAGATAGGATTTCAGAAGCAAACTGTTTTTGTTTATAGTTCGAAAAGTGCTCAAATTTCATTATTTACCCTTCTTTCACTATTGTCCTCAGTTATCGAGTAGACTGGGCAGACGGCACCAAGTTTTCAATCTCTTGCTATTGCGTACAAATATAGCTCAGCAGACTCGATGAGCATCGCATCATTCTTTTAACACACTGTTAGAATGTTGTAAACCTCGCCAAGGTTGTTACGGCAGAGCATATACGTACTTTCGGTATTTCACTTGCTTCGTCAGCCGCGCACGCCCCACACTGAACCTTACTTTATAGCAGGGATGAGTAGCCGTCATTTGTGATGATGCACATAGCAATTTCTTATCAGCATTTTATTCGGTCGATGGATTACGGCTGCAGAAATTCATCTAATCGACCGATTTTAAACCAATCTAAAAACATTCAGTATAGACTGTTATAATGTTTGAACACCGTGTCGGCCGCTTCATCAGTACGGAGCGCGGTCCATGAAGATGCGGACGACACCGGCGAAACGTACGTACGTCTCTAACGTGACAACCTCGATAAGGCCTTAGCATTCTTATAGACTATATCAAATGTTTATGGCGAGGAATAAAAACAGTTGAAAAATGAATTTCTACATTCTTCTAACGTTTTCGTGTACAAATTAAACGTTAATTGGTGGTTTTCCTGTTGTGCGCTTGACATTTCGAAGAATCCAGTCGGTCTTGTCTACCTGTTATTCTTCACAAGCTTTGCGCACCTTATACACACTGTCGAAACATAGATGATTGTCTAATCATCTGCTCGACACAGGAGGAGATGAACATATGTTTTGTTTAGTTGGATAGGCAGACGAAGTACATTAAGTTAACACGAGAGAAGCCAAAGGAGAATTGGCTTCCATTTCTGATTATTCAAATTCAACTTCGAAAGTGGCCACATAATAGAATGATGTGGTAAGCCAAGTAATAAAAACATATTTGTGCACTACCTCTCTTCCCACCCTTCACATACGAAAATAGTACTTGTTCGAAACTTTTACTGATCAGCTGCAAGTGTTTGTACGGGGAGTGGGGAGAGAGGAGTAACTACGTTTGGCGCGACAAAGAAAGCCATTAAACCTAAGTTGATAAAGGAAAAAGGCTTCATAACATAAATAACGGGAGCAATGTTGTTCAATCCCAGACGGGAGGAATCTCGAAACTATCCTTTACAACAAATCAAGTGAGCGCCGCTGTTGAAAGGTGCTGAAGAACAGTGATCTGGAAAACTTCGTAAGAATAATGGAAGTTCCACCTTATAACTTATGTCGCTAGTTGGTTCGGAACCGCTTGTACGACCAGTCCATATAAGCTAATAATTGCGTAGTATGCTCTTACGGTAGAGATGAAGTCTGCATGAGTTCGGGTACAATATACGATGTCTCTTGCACGACATGCGATGAATAATACATTGGCGGGACGGGAAGGCCAGAATGAATCCTCATCAAAGAACACCAAGACAGGAACGCCAACAGCTAAACAAGTGAGCCATCCAGAAGTGCACAGAACAGAAAAGCACAAAGGTGCGCACTTTGTACGGCAGTAAGGATCCTGAGGCAAGAATCAAAACATCAGCGCCAAAAAACCTCGAAGCCTTTTGGCTAAACCAAAAAAGTTCAAAATTGAATAGAAGGGTAGAATGCTCAAACATATCAAATGGTACGACACCTTATCTCAGATTCACCTTTTAGCCTGAGTTTGGTTCGTTTTCACAGCATATCACACAAGAGTGGCAACCTCTCCTGTATAAGTATGTATAAAAAAAAGAAGGTGGGATTGTTCAGAATAACTAGACTGTTGATTTGTTTTTTATTGTTCTTGATGCACACAAAATTTAACCAAGTAATCAGATATGGTACACGTCTCTTCTCTGACGAAGGCGGTGTCGCTGAAACGTTAGACATCAAATTTTGAGGTAAGAGAAGTACCAGTCTCGTGCAAGTTTCAGTTGGAGAAAAGGATAGTTTGCGGTTTACTTCAACAACCAATTCAAAATTCTTTTTTCTCTGAACACTAATTACTGTTGTCGAAAAACTCAGCATTTGGCGATGTAAACAAATGCAACAATGATCTTCATAATAAGGTGGTAGGTGGTAAGGACGTGGTGGTAATAAGAACCCTGAGGTAAGGTTAAAAGCGTCAGTGCAAGAAACCTTGGATCTTTCGACTAAACTTCAGATGTCCCGAAATAAATGGAAGGGCAAAGTGCCTGAAAATGGCTAGTCATGGCATCCTACCTCTGATGATTAGTAATCGTGGAAAGTAGTGCACACCAAAACGTATCACTGAGACTTTTATTCCATTTGACTATCGACTAGGGAAGGGAAGGGGATTTAAATGTCATATGAACTATAGAACACAGAGTAGTCTTACGCTTGAATAAGACGGTGAATGGCATTATAGTCAAAGTGTATTTTGCATATTCCTCAAATAACCGAGAAATTACGTTATGGTTCTGATGAAAGCTAAGTCAGCGGTATATACGAAATTCGCTTGAGATTGAATAAAAATTAGTTTATTAGATGTCATCTGAGTAAAGACTAGTTTATTTCATGTCTTTCACATTTTTCAGCTTCCACTAAGTGTTGCACTAATGAGGGAACTGAAAATTGTCCGAAAAGCGTTCCTTCATTGGCAGTGGCGATACTGTATCATGAAAGCAAAGATTCTGATGGATTTGGGTGTGTTGGCGAGAATCCTTCGAGCTGGATCGTGAAATGTTATGGTCTTCAGCTCACGAATAACAATGTGAAAGCATGATCGGCGTTGCTCAATCGTCGATTGTTTTATGAGAAATTTATGAACGCATAAATACAGCTGAACAAGCAGCTCAGCGTCGTTTTAGTTCAAATGCTGAGCAACAAGCATTTATGTCGTGATAATCTTTTTCCTCTCTCAGTATGGTGGTGTGGCTAGTGAACAAATTTTGGCCAAAGAGATAAACACCACCTCTGTTGTTAATTTAAAACAAATAATGTGAAAGTTCAATCTACAAATTCTACCGAAACTTCTTTCTTGATATAAACTATCGCAGCTGTCAGCTGGATTTTTCAAATTAGTATTCTTTTTTGTTGCCGAGTTAACACTAGGTTCATATGAGTCTTTGATATGGCTAACGTATCGACGATTCCGCCTCCATCAGAGCCATTATGGTTCGAGAGAAGTTTCCACAAGAGTTGCTCTTTCTTCAATGTTGGTCCTCGTAGCCGTCGCCTTGAAGCACATCAGGTAGTACGGTTCACAAACCTTACATCAGTACAATGGTAACCACGTGCACCTGTTTATTCACTTGAAATTTCTCATAGAAAATTCGTCAATTGAACAGTGCCCATTATGCGTTCACTTTGTCATTCGTGAGCAGAATATCATGGTAATTAACAATCCAATCCAAAGAATTCTTTCCTGCACACTCAAATTTATTGGAACCTTCGGTCTCATCAATGGCTGACGTTCTAGTGACTTCGCTTTGTTCTGAACTTGAGCGCATTTTCTATCACTATTCGAGTAATCAAGCGAATTACTATAGGTCTTCTCATAAGTTTTGGCAATATAGCAATAAACGCCAATATCATCAACGTGAAGTAATTCAAATTGTTCAGTAACATTACTCAAAGTATGCGCCATCAGCCTGAACGCATTTTTGCCACTTCTCAGGCAACGAATCAATATGTTCTTCTTTCTAGTGCTTCATTAAGACCACGCTCAGATTTCAATAGATCCTTTCACTATTATTTGCGCCAAAATGTCATGTGGTTGGTGAGGGCTCTTCTACAGCCCGATACGCGTATTTCGCCCTTACAGACTCCTTTAGCCCTACCAGACCACATGACATTATGGCTCAAATAATAGTGGATCTATTGAAATTTGAGCGTGGTTTTAATAAAAACACTCGAAAGAAAGGTATAATATGATAAAAACACCAGCCAAAGAGCAATCGAGTGCACAACACTCTGCGTTAGGTGAAAGTTTCACTTGATATAGAGTGTAGAACGTTCGTCTTCGATATCTCTCTGCAGGGAGAGTAGGCCCCCGAGAGAACTGACTAATAAAAAGACCGAAAGACGACGGGTTCTGCCCGACTGACGAGTCTGTAAGGACGAAACACGTGTATCGGGCTGCACAAGAGCCCATACCAGATCACATGACATGCTAGCTAAATTGATAATGAAAAAACCATTATCGTTTTGTGCAAAAATTTCTGAGCTTTCTTTTGATACCAAATTTGTCCACACTTGCCCCATCATGGATACTTAACGGAGCCGTTATCGTAGTTTGCACTTTACGAGTATGAATTGGGACGCGATCCACATCACCCCATCGAAAACATTGACCGTATAAAGGCTCAAGAATTTGTGTCTAGGCATATGACATTTCGGCTCTTAGCTGAGTTTCGCGCTGGCAACACCAACTTGAAGGACGAACTGCGTTCCGGATATCTACGTGAAGTTGGTCGCAAAGCCGTCATCGAAGCAGCTGAAGAGGATCCGATTTTGATTATCGAGGAGTTGGCTGACGATTTAGACTGTGGTCATGCGACTGTCAGCACCTGGACCCTGTCACGTCGACGTCACCGCAATCTCCTACTGCTTCAAGACAACGCAAGGTTGCATGTTGCCAAACTGAAAACGAGGAAGTTGATCGAACTGAGCTAGGATTGTCGGATCATCCGCAATACAGTGCTGATTTGTAGCCGTCTGGCTATCACCTCTTACGATCGCTGAAGCACTTTCAGAGCAACAAGATGTTCCGAGTCATCGATGATTTGTGTCGAAGATTGGCAACTTTCTTTAAATCCAAGGATGACGAGTTCTAGGAGCGCAGTATTGAGATATTGCTTGAGAGATAACAGAAATGTGTTCAGGTGATCGCGCATACTTTGAATAGAGTTGTTAAGCAATTGTGATTACTTCTGGTTAATAAATTTAGTGTTTATTACTCTAGTGCCAAAACTTGTGAGAAGACTTGATATAGAAAACTCTTTTTGGATGACTTTACTTCGTAGACATAGGTTACTGTGTAGGACGCGAGCCAGCGTTTTCTTTGTTTCTCCCAAAAATATAATATGAGCACGATTTCGAATTTTCTTCCCACCTCACTAGGCCGGATTGCATGCGTAAACGACCACCTATACCGCAATCGCTGAGTCGTGTATGATTGTCTTGAACGCGACTGTCTGAGATGTTTACGCCTATATGACGATTCGGCCTGTACGGTAAGTTTCTTTGGAAGACACGGCCGTACCAACCCTACGCTTAGATTTTGGCATGTTCGGTGCAACCTTAACAGAAGTCGCCTCCGTCACAATTTCTTCAACCAAAGTTTGAAGTTGGATTCGATCTCTGTAATATATATCGCTCTAGTTTATTTCGTGTTTTCTGAAGAATCTAAGATTTTGTTATCCTACTCAAGATCCTTAGTCTTAGAGATATATTCCCATGCTTCTAGATCAAACCTATGTGCATGAACCTAAACTACTACTCCGCAATAGATTATGTGACATCTGATAAAGTTGTACAAGTTATCCTAAACACATTGCAATTGATATTCTGTGGTTTTGCTATTCTTTCATTACATCCATAATTCAAGTCCCAAGATCGACTATCGATTGACCTCGGCATGCTTCAATAATTCCTTATTTTCTTCTCAAGCGGGAAACGAGGTGTTATAACAATAGTTATTCAAGTATCTGACTTTTTGGCAGTCTCGCCTTCCTCAGAGACTGTGAGAATGATCAAGTTGTCCACAATCGAATCAGTCGAACACCTCCATTACGCCCTTAGAAAAATTCACCAATCCAAATTACAATCGCATCAAATCTTCTATCGCAAACATAGCGACAGAAGTTAGAAATCAACAAACTGCTACCGAAAACTGTGCTGCACGTTACACGTGATGCCAGCTCATAAAGACGGCGGCATTTCTGCGCATTTTCACTGGTTAAACCCTTTCGGCTGCACACTCTCTCAACATAAATCTAGACGAAAATGAGAAGACGCGTAAATAGAATACCCTCCCACGGACGTTTGTCACAGTATTGGAAGACCGGCTCATGGGGATTGAGAGGTCGATGAAAGCTCTTGCTCTCATCACCACAAGAACAATCTGTATAGTAATATTTAACAATATTACACAATATGTTGTACAAATTAGATGCAGTAAGTTATAGTTAGACGGCGAGGACAAAAGAACAATATTGAGAAGTAACAGTACATCTACAAAAGTCCTTGTCGTTTGAGATCTTCATACATCTTCTTGTTTACTACGTTACCTGCTGTATCTTCATATTCTTCATCCAGGTCAGGATTCCATTTCTGCCTCTCCTGTAAGTGAAAATTTCAGGAATGGTTCGCTTTCTAGAGTCTGTGAAAACTCAGTACGAGCTCATATGCGCACCATATCCCTCAGACTCTATGTAAATGATCTAACGGAAAAATGTCAGTTGGAATTGTTGTTATGGTGAGTGCACGGTTTATCGTGAAGTTATACCATATAAGTGAATGAGTAATCGCGTAGTATCCCCATAGTTCTCACGCTAGAGAGATATTTTCAAGGCCAAAGTGTTGAAATTTACCATCACAATTAAACATGCCGACTGTTCTGGCAAGATGTTGTCAAAGTGCACAATTTGATCGTTAAATCATAAGTCCATAATCCAAAAAACTGCTAATTTTTGAGTGTCAATAAATGGAATAGCGGAAGACGATGTTGAAGAGGGCTCACCTTTTCTCCTTTGATTTTATTCCATAAATCCAGTGCATCCTTTATCTGTGTGATATTGGCAAAATGAGCCGTGTTTGGAATACCAAGACAGCGCATTCCATGCGAATGCCGCCATTCCTATATAAAAAAGTGAGTCTTAATATCTAATTATGCAACCGTCTTTCCTACAAACACCATATTTTAAATATAGTGGAATATTTTATCGCCTCCTCAGCTATTAACAGAACCTATCACGACTGATCCAAGGGTTCATATATAGAAAATCTCACGTTGAAGTGTTTTTGAAAAGCTTTTGGCCCTTTATAGACTTGATTTCCGCATATTTCACATGAGTACGATATATTGAGTCCATGAAGCTTGTATAACCAGTAAGGAATTGGTTTTCCATCCCATCTAAAAAACAGTAAAGTAGTTGACCAACCACGAACCAGATAGATTTTGTGCGCTGAAGCCTTACAAGTCTAGGTAGATGGAAACTAAGAGAGGAACATACCCTAATGGAAGGTTTTTTGGATTATAAGGTACACCACTATCTTCCTCGTCATCGCTCTCAATCTGGAATTTAGATTGTTGTGGAGAACACAATATACTGGACAGTATTAGCACATTCATGACGATAGAGATTTAATAATGCGTAGGAATAATTTTGCCTTTCACTTACGACATAAACCCCATAGTTCATGACCTTCAAACAAATATCTAACGAGAGTGAAACAACTGCGTTGTTGTAACATAATATAACTTCAGTATCTCAGAGTCCATTAACTATTTTTTTACCTTTCTACTCAAAATTTCCAACAGCGAAAAGACTGAACAGAAACGAGTTCAATATGCCTGATGATTTTTTCTTGAGCCACGCATGCCAGTGGTCTGTCAAGGACGGCTGACTTATAGAGCGCGATACACGCGTTTCGATCTTGCGATCTCGTCAGTCGGGCAGTTACCCTTTCTCGTCTTTTGTTAATCTCTGTGGTTGCTCCAGTCCCCACACTAAGAGTTAGCGACGACGAACGTTTTACACTCTATGTCCAGCGAAACTCACCGAACACAGAGTGTTGTACACTCGATTGCTTTTGGCTGGTATATTCAAAATATCATATCTTCGATTCGAGTGTTTTCTTCAGACCACAGCTCAAAGATTCAATATGCCTGATAATCATTTCTTGAGCTATGCATGTCAGTGGTCTGTCAAGGAGGGCTGACTTATAGAGCCCGATACACGTGTTTTTGATCTTGCGATCTCTTGCGTCAGTCGGGCAGTAAAACGTTCGTCGTCGCTAACTCTTAGTGTGGGGACTGGAGCAACCACAGAGATTACCAAAAGAGAAGAAAGGGTAACTGCCCGACTGACGAGATCGCAAGATCAAAACACGTGTATCGGGCTCTATAAGTCAGCCCTCCTTGACAGACCACTGACATGCGTGGCTCAAGAAGAGATTATCAGGCATATTGAATTTTTGAACTGTGGTCTTAAGAAAACACTCGAATCAGAAGAAACGACTTTGCCCATTAAAACACAGTAGTGTACACAAAGGAGCTTCACAGTTTATATCGATGCCCGCGTGTGTCAAAAACTTTGAGTTCTTTTGTTAGTATTCCTTTTAATTTCATACACAAATGTCGATTTAGAAAAGATATCCTAAAAAACTACTTACACTTCTGGTTTGATAGCGCAGACCCTGTTCTACAAGCCCTATAAGTTATCGAATAACTCTACCCACTAGCTATTTGGAAAAAAAAAACTAGTCTTCGCGAATGTATCCAAAATCGACATATATACGCATACCTGAGGTTCTTCGTCATCATCTTCATTTTCACCAACAGTTCTTGCTTGTTTCCTTTCCACATTTTCACGAGTTGCGTCTCGCTCCTCGCTTAGAACATTGCCAATACTAAATTTGAAATAGCATTAGAATTGGCAGAAAAACGTTCTCATACCCGACAAAAACGAAGAAACTTAAAGTTAGTGGGAAAACTAACTATAACACTAATACAAAGTGTATACCACAAGCAGCATAGATATACAAAAATTAATCATTATGCCAACTAACCACTTGATATGACCTTCCAACATAGCTAAGTATAAGATTCTAGCTTGTTCTTTGGTATTATCAGCCTTCTTAGCCAAGGCGTCTCTTCCTATTTCGCCGGCTCTGACACCTTTTGAAGCAAACAGACGTTCAGCACGTTCTTTCAGTGTACTAAAAACAAACACTACATGGTTCAATGCTCATAATTTTTATTCTAAACAAAAGCCTTATCCAAATCAGTATAACAGAACAAAATACCCTCCACACTTCAATCCTAAACTCATCAGCGCCGCTTTAAGCCTATCTAAGCCCAAACTTTCTAACTCAAATGGACTGCTATAGGCAGAGATATCAATTGTAGCCTAAAATATGAATGTATAGTAGGTATTGCCAACGTAACTATAAATGAGAACCACAAAAAAACTGACCTGCTGTGGGGGAGTGAGCGGTGGCCAGCCAGGCA